>JAANYP010000896.1:0-29370 GCA_020465985.1 Centrapalus pauciflorus
GACTATAGGAGCTTGACTTGCTGCGATCGGGAGATTCTGCTTTTGTTATCTGTATGTGATACTTTGCTAGAAACTTTGGGACAAATGATACTGGGTTGTATGTGAATATTTGGGTCCGGGTCGGGTCTTGTATGTCGGGCTGACTTTTGGATATTATGGTTAATGTGCGTAAAATGTTTTAATTAATTAGTGTTTGTGTAAACCCTTGACATGTGTGATGGATTGTGATTGCGTTAATGCCACATGTGTATTGTAAATGACGTGGCTTTTAGCTGGGATTAGAGGTTGTTACATGTATGGTATCAGAGCTTGTGGTTTTAGTATTGAGTATCAGTGGATGCTTGAGCTTAGACCGTGTTCAGATTCTTGGGGAGTATTCCGGTGACGGATACTAGAGGATTTAATTATCCTGGCTTAGTGTATAACGCTGGGAGACCTATTTCTTGTGCTTAATTGCCTTGTTTTGTGGAGATCAGTATGGCAGACCAGGGAGAGGGTTCTGGCGCGGGTAAGCCGCCGGGTGATGATGAGTATATCCGCAAGTCAGAGTTGCTTGGGGTTCTTACAGAGTTCTATAGACAGCAGAGAGAGCTGGAGAGAGAGCAGGGGCATGATACGGGGCCACGTTCTGGGGATGGTCAGGATACGGGCACGGGTGCAGGTGCCTCTTCCTCTACATCTCAGCGAGGGGGTTCATTTAAGGATTTCATGATTGGGAATCCTCCAGAGTTCAGAGGCGGGGGTGAGCCAGGGATGGCACTCGCGTGGGAGCGCGAGATTGAGTCTGCATTTCGGGTTGCTCATGTGGACCCGAAAGACATGGTAGGGTATGCCACGTATCAGTTGAGGGGTGGAGCCTCACAGTGGTGGGGATCTATCGAGTCTTCCATGTCTGATTCTCGTGCATATGCGATGTCCTGGGCTCAGTTTAAGGACATGTTTGAGATTCAGTATGCGCCCCGTGATGAGCAGCGAGAGATGGAGCGCCGTTTCCTCCACTTACAGCAGAGGGATCTGTCCGTGCAGCAGTATGTGGATCGCTTCAATGAGTACTCCCAGTTCGCGCCGCAGCATGTGGGTACAGAGAGGCGCAAGGCCGATGCCTTTGTTGACGGCCTGAGACCAGATATCAGGGAGTTTGTGGGACTACAGGAGACGTCCTCTTTTGCTAGGGCGCTAGAATTAGCTCGCATGAGAGAGCGAGAGATCGAGAGGCAGCGAGAGCAGCCGCCTACTCAGAGACAGCGTACGGGAGCCACTGAGCAGTCTAGTTACTGGCGCGAGCCGAGGGATCAGCAGCCCGAGCAGGGCCGTCATCAGGAGCAGAGTTCAGGTCCGCGTAGGGACCAAGGCAGGGACAGAGGCAGAGATAGAGGTCGGGATGAGAGATCCCGGGGACAGGGTCAGAGAGGCAGTCATGCGGCCAGTCAGAGCAGTGTTGGGCAGGGGTCCCGGGCATCGGGGAGTAGAGCTGACAGTTTATCCGGAGAGCGAGATTGTCCGAGATGCCACCGCAGGCATGCCGGACCGTGTGCCAGTGATCAGTTTCGGTGTTTTAGATGTGGCCAGTTCGGCCACACAGCTACAGCCTGCACAGCCCCAGAGGCATTATGCTTCCGATGTGGGAAGCCGGGCCATCGCATGAGAGACTGCCCAGAGACAGCACCAGCAGTACCGGGAGCGAGCACGAACGGTGCTAGAGTCGAGCCTTCTTCTTCCACCTCCCGCAGAGATGCAGCGCCGAGAGCCAGAGGCCGGGTGTTCCAGGCCACAGCTGAGGAGGCCAGAGATGCTCCAGATGTTGTTACGGGTACGTATATTCTGAATGGCTTGCGTGCGCGAGTCTTATTTGATTCTGGAGCCGATCGCTCTTATGTGTCAGTGTCCTTCTGTGCTTATTTTACTGTTGTTCCTACTGTATTATCTGTGCCATTGATTGTCGAGAGGGTAGACGGCAGTACCACTTTAGTGAGCCGTATTTATCGAGAGTGTGTACTCGAAATCGATACTCACCGATTCCTGATCGATTTACTGCCTATCGAGATCAGCAGTTTCGATGTGATCGTCGGAATGGACTGGATGACAGCCCGTCAGGAAGATATTCTTTGAGCAAAGAAGATGATCAGGATACCGATTTCTGAGGCCGAGGCCGTGACAGTTTACGGGGAGAGACGAAAGGGCGAGATTGGGATTATCTCGATGATTAGAGCTCAGAGATATGTGACCAAGGGTTGCGAAACCTTCTTGGCTTATGTGATTGACGCCCAGAAGGAGAAGATGAAGGTAGGGGATGTACCTGTAGTGCGAGACTACCCTGAGGTATTCCCAGATGAGCTACCTGGGCTACCGCCAGATCGCCAGGTAGAGTTCCGGATCGACCTTATCCCTGGAGCGGTGCCGATTGCGAAGACGCCTTACAGGCTGGCACCCACTGAGATGCGAGAGATGATGACGCAGCTTCAGGAGTTGCTGGATAGGGGATTTATCCGTCCGAGCTCATCACCGTGGGGAGCGCCGGTGTTGTTTGTGAAGAAGAAAGACGGTACCATGCGAATGTGTATCGATTATCGGGAGTTAAATAAAGTGACCGTGAAGAATAGATATCCACTTCCGCGAATCGACGATTTATTCGATCAGCTACAGGGATCTAGCTTCTTCTCGAAGATTGATTTGCGATCGGGATATCATCAGCTGAAGGTCAGGGAAGAGGATGTGCCCAAGACAGCCTTCAGGACGCGATATGGACATTACGAGTTCTTAGTCATGCCATTCGGACTGACTAACGCACCCGCAGCCTTCATGGATTTGATGAATAGGGTGTGTAGAGCCATGTTGGATCGATTTGTGATCGTGTTCATAGACGACATATTGATATATTCGAGGAGTGCTGAGGAGCATGAGCAGCACTTGAGGGAGGTCCTAAGCGTGCTGCAGAAAGAGAGACTTTATGCGAAATTTTCGAAGTGCGAGTTTTGGCTCCGAGAAGTGCAGTTCTTGGGCCATGTTGTGAGCAGCGAGGGCATCAAAGTGGATCCCGCGAAGATCGAGGCTGTGATGAGTTGGGAGCAGCCTAAGACCGTGCCAGAGATTCGTAGTTTCCTGGGATTAGCAGGCTACTACAGACGGTTCATTCAGAATTTTTCGCGGATAGCCATGCCGTTGACGAGATTGACACGGCAGGGCGTACCATTCGAGTGGAATGACGAGCAGGAGACTGCCTTTGCTGAGTTTAGAGCTCGATTGTGCCAGGCGCCGGTGTTAGCCTTGCCCGAGGGTACGGATGATTTCGCTGTGTACTGTGATGCATCAGGGACAGGGCTGGGTTGTGTGTTGATGCAGCGGGGCAAGGTGATTGCCTACGCTTCGAGACAGCTGAAAACATATGAGGAGAATCATACTGTCCATGATCTTGAGTTGGATGCCATAGTCTTTGCGCTAAAGATATGGCGACATTATCTATATGGGTCCCAGTTTGTGGTTTATACGGATCACAAGAGCCTTCAGTATCTTTTCAGTCAGAAGGAGTTGAACATGCGACAGAGACGCAGTTTAGAGCTTCTGAAAGATTATGACTGTGAGATACAGTATCATCCTGGAAAAGCGAACGTAGTTGCTGACGCCTTGAGTCGTAAGGCGTGCGTTCAGATCCCGAGCTGTGAGACTCGAGATCACCTCTACCCTGATTGACAGTCTGAGATTGGCACAGATAGAGGGTCTGCGGGAGCAGAATGTGAAGAGGGAAAGGTTAGTTGGGCAGACAGAGTCGTTGGTCAGGGATGACCGAGGGATATATACGCTGAGAGGCAGAGTTTGGGTTCCCAGAGTTGGGAACTTGCGACAGTTGATTCTTGATGAGTCACATAAGTCGAGGTTGTCTATTCACCCTGGGAGCACCAAGATGTACCGAGATCTCCGAGAGTTCTACTGGTGGCCGGGTGTGAAAAGGGATGTGGGCCGTTACGTCGAGCAGTGTATGACGTCTTTGCGGGTCAAAAGTGAGCATCAGAAGCCGCACGGCCGTCTACAACCACTGGAGATTCCCGAGTGGAAGTGGTACCACATCACGATGGATTTCATCGTCAGACTTCCTCGTACTGTGCGTGGGAACGATATGATTTGGGTCATAGTAGACCGGTTGACTAAAAGTGCGCACTTTCTTGCGGTTCGGGGTACGATCACGATGGACCAGCTAGCGCGCCTGTATATTAATGAGGTGGTGTCGCGGCATGGGGTTCCGAAGTCGATTACTTCTGATCGCGATACTCGATTCACCTCGTGGTTCTGGCAGAGTTTCCAGAGAGAGCTGGGTACCCGGGTTCAGCTGAGCACAGCTTACAGGCCTCAGACAGATGGGCAGACCGAGCGCACCAACCAGACACTTGAGGACATGTTGAGAGCATGTGCCATAGACTTCAGAGGTAGCTGGGATGTGCATCTCCCATTAGTAGAGTTTGCTTATAATAATAGCTACCATGCCTCGATCAAGATGGCACCGTTCGAAGCATTATATGGCCGTAAGTGTCTAACCCCCGTGTGTTGGGGTGAGGTCGGTGAGCGACCGATCAGTGGGCCCGAGCTACTTCAGGAGAAGAGTGATAAAGTAGCTGTGATCCGGGAGCATATGCGAGTTGCACAGAGCCGTCAGAAGTGCTATGCTGACCGCCGTACTTCAGAGCTCGAATTCAGTGTTGGGGATCAGGTGTTGTTGAAAGTGTCTCCATGGAAGGGTGTTATTCGTTTCAGGCACGGGGGCAAGTTGAGTCCGAGGTATATAGGGCCGTTTGAGATAATTGCCAGGGTCAGAGATCAGGCCTACCGGTTGAGATTGCCGCCAGAGTTAGCCGGTGTTCATGATACATTCCATGTGAGCCATCTGAGAAAGTGTCTAGCTAAGGAGGATCAGTATGTGCCTTTATCAGATATATCCGTGGATGATCAGTTGAGATATGCTGAGCAGCCAGAGATGATTACTGATCGCAAGGTGAAGAGGTTGCGCAATAAAGAGATATCATTGGTACTCGTTCAGTGGAGACACCATAAGGGTACCAGCGCAACTTGGGAACCCGAATCTGAGATGCGGAGTCGCTATCCTTTTCTGTTCCAGAGTCAGAATTAGATTCCGGGACGGAATCTTTGTAAGGGGGGAGGATTTGTAACACCCCGACTCCCGAGCAGGTACGTGTAATTATCTTATTGACTAATTATAATAGTGATTATTGCGTTGGTCCAATTGCGTCCCGTATAGTGGATTATACGTGTCGGGACGGGGGATTACGTGGATTCGGGATATAATTTTATTGGATAAATTATAATTATGGATTCACGAGATTAAATGGGATTTAATGATATAAATAGTGGATTTTTGATATTGGGGTCGGGTATCGGTGTCGAACCCGCGATATAACGGGATCCGTTTATGTGATATATGTGTGTGTGACGTGGTTGCTTATCCTTTTTTGTGCAATTTCAAAGGAAAAGGTGTGTGTGTGTGAACCTATTCTGCTGGAGCTCAATTTGAAGCCAATTCAGAGGATTGAAGTGCTAAAGATCAGATTTGACATCTCCTATTTGTGTTCTTGAGTTTAAGGTAAGTAATCTCCAATTTTGAATCTGATTTTGTGTATTAAACGTTGGGATATGTTGGGAATTGGTGTGACTATGTTGTAGAAGTGTTTTGGTAACATATATGTGAATATTGGTTGCTGGAAATCGAGGTTTGGGGGTTAAAACCCCCTGGACAGAACTGAAACAGCGAACAGGGGACCTGTTCTGTATCGTGAGCGCGACCGCGACGCGCCTAGCGCGGCCGCGATGTTCTTCCTCGAGCGCGGGCCGCGATCGGGCCAGTACGGCCGCGATCGGGCTTCTGCGGGCTTGGGTCGGTTTGGGCTTTGGGGGTCCGTTGGGTTGTTTTGTGGGTTCATTTGGGTATATTAACAGTTATGGGATAATCGAGATTAATCTGGGAGAATTAATTTGTGTACAGGGATTCCCAGAGATTGTTACGGGCCGGGTTCGGATCAGACAGTTAGGGAAATTGTGCAGGGTGATCCAGGTGAGTACGCGAGACTTTTTCCAAAGACTAGTCGTTGTCTTTCGAGTCTTTTGTGTTAATATTTCATATGTGATTATATGAATTGTTTGGGCACTGCGAGTTGCCCCTCAGGTATGATCTTTCTTTCTTACTATGTGTTATATTTGAGATCCATTACTATATATTGCGATGAGTATCGTGGGAGCTGTGTAGCTCTGTTTGACCCTGTGAAGGGTTCCCATATATATATATGCGGCCGTTATTCCTGTTAGCTTCCACGGGCGTGGTTTGGCTCCAGGGGGGGGGGGGATCCCCAATTGAGATGAGTATCTCTTTCTGTATTGGATCTCTAGGGTCTCTGAGTAGAGACTCGTTGGCATGTGTTATGCCACGTAGTGTAGGGCTGCCATGTGACATGCGATGTGTGATTATGTGAATTGTGCAGTGTCTAAACCTTGTGTACTCACGAGCTGCGAAGCTTACGTATTCGAGTCTGATGTGTGTATCAGGGGGACCGAAGATAGGACCGCCAGCTCCTGAGCGACGATAGGAGCTTGACTTGCTGCGATCGGGAGATTCTGCTTTTGTTATCTGTATGTGATACTTTGCTAGAAACTTTGGGACAAATGATACTGGGTTGTATGTGAATATTTGGGTCCGGGTCGGGTCTTGTATGTCGGGCTGACTTTTGGATATTATGGTTAATGTGCGTAAAATGTTTTAATTAATCAGTGTTTGTGTAAACCCTTGACATGTGTGATGGATTGTGATTGCGTTAATGCCACATGTGTATTGTAAATGACGTGGCTTTTAGCTGGGATTAGAGGGTGTTACAGTACTCTTGTAAGAACATGTGTTGTTCTAGAATAGTCAAGAATCAGTGTATATATAAACTGATCTTTTACTTTACTGTAATGTTGTAATTTTATTTCAGCAAATGTACTGTAAAAATATATAGTGATTTTTGACAAGACCAGCTTGAACTGGTTATTGCAAATAGGGGGAGATTGTTAGGCACAAAAAGGCCTCAGTCAAACCTGTTCTACATCTGAGGGGGAGATTTTATAATCAAACCTGTTGATGCATTTGAAGGTTGAATTTAAGGCCTGTTATATGCCTTATTGAACCTGAAAATGATTTGCAATATCAGTCTAAAGCTGTTCTATATGTTGCATGTGTTGCAACTAAGACAGTTTGTCCAAGCTGCTCTGTCTGCTGAACAGGCTGGACATAAACTGTCTACGCTGCTCTACACTGTTGAGCAGCTTGGGCATTTTTAAAGTGTTCTGTTCTTTGTGAACAGAACCTGTTCTTTGTGAACAGGCTAAACACTTTATGGAATTTGTTTCCAAGTCATCATGTATTGTTTTTGACTACAAGATCAGTTTACAAAGTCGAAGACAAAGTGGAAAACAGAACTGCTCAGCCTGCCCAAGCTGTTCTGTAACATGAAGACAAAAGGATATTTGAAAAAGGGTGACAGACCTTTTTCTTATATCAAAATAGGCCTTTACAGGGAAGAAAGACGCAAAGTTGACATTCCTAAATTAGTTAAAGGCAATGCAACAGTAGACAAAGTAAAAAGACAAAAGTTCTGCACATATGAAGACAAGTCTGCTTTTCAGAAAAGTGCAGAAAAGGTTATGTTGTCTTTTCAACAAGACTTTTCCTTTTCATTCTGTCCAATGAAGATGTTTCTCTGAGATCCTCTAAGTGAGTATAAAAGGAAGCTTCTAAGGTCAGAAAGAATGTGAAGAAAGCTAAGTGCTTAAACCAAGAGTGAACGTGCAAGTGTGATCTTCATGCATGCAAGTCTTCTGTAAACCAGCATCTGTGTGATTAAGCTGTTTTACCTAAGCTGTTCCTTAAGTCTTGTAAACACAGTGAGTGCTTCTTAGTGAGTGTATTCATTGTATACTAGTTCGAGTCTGTCTTAGACTAGTAAGCATACTGTTGTATCTGTCATCTCAGCTTGAACTCTTCCGCATTCAAGCTTGTTTGTAATTAACAAATTGTTGATAATACATACAAACATTGAGAAAAGAGTGTGTAGTTTTTAAATTGCTGTATTCACCCCCCCCTCTACAGCTTATAACTATATACTTTGGGAACCTCTCGGGACCTACAAAACATTTTTCTTTTCAGCCTTTAATGATTTTTCAAACTTTTTAAGCATAAATGCCATATGAGTTAATTTCTCTTCTAGCACACAAGATTCATCAATGTCAGAGTCAGAGTTAGAATGTACTTTCGGCTTGTCTGAACCATCTGATTTGTCTGACTCTGAATCTTCATTATCCTCAACATCAGTTTTTCCCGTTGCCATCAACACAACTTCTTTTGTCTCTTCCTCCTCAGATTCTTGTCTTTCTTCATCCTCTTCATCTGTTAAGCCAACCCATACTTCATCCTCAGCTATCATGGCCGAATCACTTAATTCTGACTCATTGAAAATCTCTGATTTCAGGCAAATATGAGCATGCTCATCTAGAATATCTTCATCTTCAGATAACTGCAGCCAGTGGTCATCCTCCGCCATAAGAGCTTTTCCAGCCTCTTTTTCTTTGGCTAAGAGAGCCTTTCTTGTATAGTAGTCTGAGTTTTTTACTACTGGAAGTCTACATTCACGGGCATAATGACTTGGTTTTCCACAGTTATAACATTTCTGCTCTGAATCTTTCTTTGCTGACTTGTCTGATTTTTCATATTTGTCAGTCTTTCTTCCACTGCTTTCTCCAGATTTTTCATATTTGTCTTTCTTCTCAATTTTTCTTGAGCCAGTCTTGTAGCGCATCTTATTGTTGGTTGGCTTTCTGTAGAATTTCTTTTGAAACGCTTTGGATCTGCAGATGAATCAGAAGATTCTGATTCGGAAGAGGTACTGCTGACTACCGCTCTTTTCTCCTTTTTCAATTTATATTTGTACTTCTTTTCTGCCAGTAGAGCCAATGGGTCAGCAGTTTCTTTCTCGGCTTTCTTCTTTCCTGATAATTTCCTCAACACCACCTCTTGGTAGTTATTGAGGTTCTCAAATATCATATGAAAATCCATTTCTTCAATTTCCTTTGTCTGCTGGATAATCATGGCATATTTCTCCCATTCAGGATTCAGAACGTTTAAGAATTTGACATTTATGTCCAGATTGGACTTTGTCACTCCATTTCTTTTCATTTCACTTACCAAGCTCACAAACCTCAGGTAAGTGTTTTCCAGTAGTTCTCCTTCACGAGCTCTAAAATTTTCAAATGTCATCAGGCTGTTTCTAGCTCTGTTTGTTGCAGCTCTATCGGATCCCCTCATCAGTTTACACACTTCATCCCATATAGATTTGGCAGTTTTTGTGTTTGTGAGACATGTGTAAATATCATTGGGGATGGAGATCAGAAGTAATTTCCTGGCAGTTTTATCCCCTAGTTTTCTTTTCTTTTGAGCCTCAGTCAGGTTAGTAACCTCAACTATCCTTGGTGGAATCGGGGGATTACCGGTGGGTACTCCAGGGGTTGTTTCCATGAATGTGGTTGGTCCTTCTGATAAGGATTTCAGCATCTCTTCTGACAGATCATGGAAGCTTATGAATTCTAGAAACCTCTCCCCCGTTGGACGTATTCTCCCCTGTAAAGAATTGGGGGTTTGGTTTCTGATCCCATTGCTAGAGCGTCCTTTGACGTTTTGACTGATTCTTTAGAAACTGTCCAAGATCTGATGAACTTTGATTGAAATTGAATTTGTTGAACAACAGTTGAAAGTTGATCAACCTTTATAAGAATGATTAGTGAAACTCTATTGAATTAACTTGAATCTACTACAAAGTAACTTGTTAGTAGCAATAATCAACTCGAATCAAACACTGAATAGACTTGAATGATGTTTTGTAAAACTCGAATGATGTGTTGCAAAACTCAAATGATGTTTTGAAAAACTCGAATAATGCTTGTATGAAACTCGAATTAAATTGAGTTAAACTGGAAGTACTCCTCTGTAAATCTCGAATATCCTTATGTAAAACTCGAATGAGCTTTATATAAATCTCGAATTAGCCTTAGTGAAATTCGAATTCTTAATAAACTCGAATGAAATTCAAATTCTTAATAAACTCGAATGAAATTCGAATTTACTTATTAAACTCGAATGGCATTCAAATTTACTTGTGTGAAACTCGAATATACTTGAGAGTAAACTCGAATTGACTAATTTCCAACTCGATTGATTAATCAATTCAACTCGAATCAACTAAGATCCAACTCGATTAATTAATCAAGTAAACTCAAATCAAATTAAATCCAACTCGATTGACACTTGTTGTCAACTCGATTGAAACTGTTGTCAACTCGATTTACAAAGGCATTCAACTCGAATTGCACATAAGCTATGTGTATTTCGAGTTTTCTTATTTTTTCAGATTATTCAAGTCTGAAATTCAAATTAATTCGAAAAATTTGGCCATTTTCACTCAAATTGAAATCGAAGGTTAGGATTTTGATTACAAACACTTTTTGTGAAACACTTTTGTCCAAAAATAGATCTAGAGTTGACTTTTGCAATGAAACAGTGAAAAACTTTGAGTTTTTCAAAATTTCATTAAAATCTCTAAATCTTTTGCTGTGTTTGATGAATTAGAACAAGTTTATAGTCAATTGATTCGACTACTGATCCTAAACCTTCGATCCAAATTTCACAGTGTAAGATCAACTGATTGAAAACCCTTGGTGATTTTAGGGTTTTTCGAAAAAAAATTTGAAGAACAGTTAACAGTGCGTAAAAATCAATTTCAGAATCAAAATTTCACCCCTAGAAGCTTTGATACAAATTGTGAATTACAGATTCTATATCAATCAATTAACAATTCAATAATAAGAACAATAACAGTAATCAAAACTAACCGAATGATTCTATTCCTGAAATGTCGATTACAATGATGAAATGATCTTCACAAGTCAGTAACCGTTTCTGAATTCTATGTGTGCCAAAAAGTGAATTGTCAGAACTCTATTCTATTTTGAAAGTCAAAATCACTATTTATACAAATTCATACAACTATTAACTATTTACAAAATAAACCCTTCACTTTGACTTCCATCAACTAAAATGTACAATTTATTCGTTAACAACGAATCATAAACTTTGTAAAGTATATAAAACAAATACAAATGTACGCGAACGTATCTATAGGCACGTGTATAAAACAAATACTTATTCAAAATCAAGTTTTATGTATTTAATTACATAATTGATATTCTTCCTCGCTATTTTAGGCTATTTGACCCGAAAATAATGCAAAGAAATAAAATTCTGTGGCAAATCACTCACAAAATTTATCAATTTGCAATAGATTTGCGACGGAACTAAGCTTGTTATTTTTTGAAAAAAACAGGCTATCATTAAAAATCACGCATACTCACGACGACACACTAATATATGCATTCTTAAAGACATAAAAAATTTTAAAATTTAAAATACGAGAACTCATATACGTGTTTCTTCATTAACAACGAATCATAAACTTTGTAACGTATATAAAACAAATACAAAAGTACGCGAACCTATCTATAGACACGTGTATAAAACAAATACTTATTCAAAATCAAGTTTTATGTATTTAATTACATAATTGATATTCTTACTCGCTATTTTAGGCTTTTTAACCCGAAAATAATGTAAAGAAACAAAATTCCGTCGCAAATCCTTCACAAAATTTATCAATTTGCAATAGATTTGCGACGGACCTAAACTTGTTATTTTTTGAAAAAAACAGGTTATCATTAAAAATCACGCGTACTCACTACAACACACTAATATATGTATTTTTAAAGGCATAAAAAATTTTAAAATTTAAAATACAAGAACTCATACACGTGTTTCTTCATTAACAACGAATCATAAACTTTGTAACGTATATAAAACAAATACAAATGTATGCGAACATATCTATAGACACGTGTATAAAACAAATACTTATTCAAAATCAAGTTTTATGTATTTAATTACATAATTGATATTCTTACTCGCTAATTTAGGCATTTTGACCCGAAAATAATGAAAAGAAACAAAATTCCGTCGCAAATCCCACACAAAATTTATCAATTTGGGATCGATTTGCGATGGACCTAAACTTGTTATTTTTTGAAAAAAACAGGCTATCATTAAAAATCACGCGTACTCACTACGACACACTAATATATGCATTCTTAAAGGCATAAAAAATTTTAAAATTTAAAATACGAGAACTCATATACGTGTTTCTTCATTAACAACGAATCATAAACTTTGTAACGTATATAAAACAAATACAAATGTACGCGAACGTATCTATAGGCACGTGTATAAATCAAATACTTATTCAAAATCAACTTTTATGTATTTAATTACATAATTGATATTCTTACTCGCTATTTTAGGCTTTTTGACCCGAAAATAATGAAAAGAAACAAAATTCCGTCGCAAATCCCTCACAAAATTTAAAAATTTACGATGGATTTGCGACGGAGCTAAACTTAATATTTTTTAAAAAACTCGGCTATCATCAAAAATCACACGTACTCACTACAACACACTAATATATGCATTCTTGAAGGCATAAAAAAAATTTTAAAGTTTAAATTACGAGAACTCGGATACGTGTTTTCTTCATTAACAACGAATCTTAAACTTTGTAAAGTATATAAAACAAATACAAATGTACACGAACGTATCTATAGGCAAGTGTATAAAACAAATACTTATTCAAAATCAAATTTTATGTATTTAATTACATAATTGATATTCTTACTCGCTATTTTAGGCTTTTTAACCCGAAAATAATAAAAAGAAATAAAATTCCGTTGCAAATCCCTCACAAAATTGAACAATTTGCGATAGATTTGCGACGGAGCAAATCTTATAATTTTTTAACAAAAATCGGCTATCATCAAAAATCACGCGTACTCGCTACGACACAGTAATATATGCATTCTTAGAGGCATAAGATTTTTAAAGTTTAAACTACGAGAACTCGTATACGTGTTTTCTTCATTAACAACGATTCATAAACTTTGTAACGTATATAAAACAAATACAAATGTACGCGAACGTATCAATAGGCACGTGTATAACACAAATACTTATTCAAAATCAAGTTTTATGTATTTAATTACATAATTGATATTCTTACTCGCTATTTTAGGCTTTTTGACCCGAAAATAATGAAAAGAAACAAAATGCCGTCGCAAATACCTCACAAAATTTATCAATTTGGGATCGATTTGTGACGGACCTAAACTTGTTATTTTTTGAAAAAAACAGGCTATCATTAAAAATCACGCTTACTCACTACGACACACTAATATATGCATGCTTAAAGGCATAAAAAATTTTAAACTTTAAAATACGAGAACTCATATACGTGTTTCTTCATTAAGAATGAATCATAAACTTTGTAACGTATATAAAACAAATACAAATGTACGCGAACGTATCAATAGGCACGTGTATAAATCATATACTTATTCAAAATCAAGTTTTATGTATTTAATTACATAATTGATATTCTTACTCGCTATTTCAGGCATTTTGACCCGAAAATAATGAAAAGAAACAAAATTCCGTCGCAAATCCCTCACAAAATTAAAAAATTTACGATGGATTTGCGACGGAGCTAAACTTAATATTTTTTAAAAAAACTCGGCTATCATCAAAAATCACGCGTACTCACTACGACACACTAATATATGAATTCTTAAAGGCATAAAAAATTAAAATTTAAAATACGAGAACTCGTATACGTGTTTCTTCATTAACAACGAATCATAAACTTGGTAACGTATACAAAACAAATACAAATGTACACGAACGTATCTATAGGCAAGTGTATAAAACAAATACTTATTCAAAATCAAATTTTATGCATTTAATTACATAATTGATATTCTTACTCGCTATTTTAGGCTTTTTAACCCGAAAATAATAAAAAGAAATAAAATTCCGTCGCAACTCCCTCACAAAATTGAACAATTTGCGATAGATTTGCGACGGAGCAAATCTTATAATTTTTTAAAAAAATCGGCTATCATCAAAAATCACGCGTACTCGCTACGACACAGTAATATATGCATTCTTAGAGGCATAAAATTTTTAAAGTTTAAACTACGAGAACTCGTATACGTGTTTTCTTCATTTACGACGATTCATAAACTTTGTAACGTATATAAAACAAATACAAATGTACGCGAACGTATCTATAGGCACGTGTATAACACAAATAGTTATTCAAAATCAAGTTTTATGTATTTAATTACATAGTTGATATTCTTACTCGCTATTTTAGGCTTTTTGACTCGAAAGTAATGAAAATAAACAAAATTCCGTCGCACATACCTAACAAAATTTATCAATTTGGGATCGATTTGCGACGGACCTAAACTTGTTATTTTTTGAAAAAAACAGGCTATCATTAAAAATCACCCTTACTCACTACGACACACTAATATATGCATTCTTAAAGGCCTAAAAAATTTTAAAATTTAAAATACGAGAACTCATATACGTGTTTCTTCATTAACAACGAATCATAAACTTTGTAACGTATATAAAACAAATACAAATGTACACGAACGTATCTATAGGCACGTGTATAAATCATATACTTATTCAAAATCAAGTTTTATGTATTTAATTACATAATTGATATTCTTACTCGCTATTTCAGGCTTTTTGACCCGAAAATAATGAAAAGAAACAAAATTCCGTCGCAAATCCCTCACAAAATTAAAAAATTTACGATGGATTTGCGACGGAGCTAAACTTAATATTTTTTAAAAAAACTCGGCTATCATAAAAAATCACGCGTACTCACTACGACACACTAATATATGCATTCTTAAAGGCATAAAAAATTAAAATTTAAAATACGAGAACTCGTATACGTGTTTCTTCATTAACAACGAATCATAAACTTTGTAACGTATATAAAACAAATACAAATGTACACGAACGTATCTATAGGCAAGTGTATAAAACAAATACTTATTCAAAATCAAATTTTATGTATTTAATTACATAATTGATATTCTTATTTAACCCGAAAATAATAAAAAGAAATAAAATTCCGTCGCAACTCCCTCACAAAATTGAACAATTTGCGATAGATTTACGACGGAGCAAATCTTATAATTTTTTAAAAAAATCGGCTATCATAAAAAATCACGCGTACTCGCTACGACACAGTAATATATGCATTCTTAGAGGCATAAAATTTTTAAAGTTTAAACTACGAGAACTCGTATACGTGTTTTCTTCATTAACAACGATTCATAAACTTTGTAATGTATATAAAACAAATACAAATGTACGCGAACGTATCTATAGGCACGTGTATAACACAAACACTTATTCAAAATCAAGTTTTATGTATTTATTTACATAATTGATATTCTTACTCGCTATTTTAGGCTTTTTGACCCGAAAATAATGTAAAAAAACAAAATTCTGTCGCAAATCCCTCACAAAATTTATCAATTCGCAATAGATTTGCGACGGACCTAAACTTGTATTTTTTGAAAAAAACAGGCTATCATTAAAAATCACGCGTACTCACTACAACACACTAATATATGTATTTTTAAAGGCATAAAAAATTTTAAAATTTAAAATACGAGAAGTTATACACGTGTTTCTTCAGTAACAACGAATCATAAACTTTGTAACGTATATAAAACGAATACAAATGTATGCGAACATATCTATAGACATGTGTATAAAACAAATACTTATTCAAAATCAATTTTTATGTATTTAATTACATAATTGATATTCTTACTCGCTAATTTAGGCTTTTTGACCCGAAAATAATGAAAAGAAACAAAATTCCGTCGCAAATCCCACACAAATTTTAACAATTTGCGAGAGATTTGCGACGGACGTAAAGTTATTATTTTTTAAAAAAAAATCGGCTATCATTAAAAATCACGCGTACTCACAACGACACAATAATATATGCATTCTTAAAGGCAAAAAAAATTTTAAAATTTAAATTACAAGAACTCGTATACGTGTTTTCTTCATTAACTACGAATCATAAACTTTGTAACGTATATAAAACAAATACAAATGTACACGAACGTATCTATAGGCACGTGTATAAAACAAATACTTATTCAAAATCAAGTTTTATGTATTTAATTACATAACTGATATTCTTACTCCCTATTTCTAGGCTTTTTGACCCAAAAATAATGAAAAGAAACAAAATTCCGTCGCAAATCCCTCACAATGTTTAACAATTTGTGATAGATTTGCGACGGAGCAAATCTTATAATTTTTTTAAAAAAATCGGCTATCATCAAAATCACGCGTACTCGCTACGACACACTAATATATGCATTCTTAGAGGCATAAAATTTTTAAAACTTAAACTACGAGAACTCGTATACGTGTTTTCTTCATTAACAACGATTCATAAACTTTGTAACGTATATAAAACAAATACAAATGTACGCGAACGTATCTATAGGCACGTGTATAAAACATATACTTATTCAAAATCAAGTTTTATGTATTTAATTACATAATTGATATTCTTACTCGCTATTGTATGCTTTTTGACTCGAAAATAATATAACGAAACAAAATTCCGTCGCAAATCCCTCACAAAATTTATCAATTTGCAATAGATTAGCGACGTACCTAAACTTGTTAATTTTTGAAAAAAACAGGCTATCATTAAAAATCACGCGTACTCACTACGACACAATAATATATGCATTCTTAAAGGCATAAAAAATTTTAAAATTTAAAATACGAGAACTCATATACGTGTTTCTTCATTAACAACGAATCATAAACTTTGTAACGTATATAAAACAAAAACAAAAGTACGTGAACGTATCTACAGGCACGTGTATAAAACTAATACTTATTCAAAATCAAGTTTTATGTATTTAATTACATAATTGATATTCTTACTCGCTATCTTAGGCTTTTTGACCCGAAAATAATGTAAGGAAATAAAATTCCGTGGCATATCTAACATAAAATTTATCAATTTGCAATAGATTTGCGACGGACCTAAACTTGTTATTTTTTGAAAAAAAACAAGATATCATTAAAAATCACGCGTACTCACTACGACACACTAATATATGCATTCTTAAAGATATAAAAAATTTTAAAATTTAATATACGAGAACTCATATACGTGTTTCTTCATTAACAACGAATCATAAACTTTGTAACGTATATAAAACAAATACAAATGTACGCGGACGTATCTATAGACACGTGTATAAAACAAATACCTATTCAAAATCAAGTTTTATGTATTTAATTACATAATTGATATTCTTACTCGCTATTTTTGGCTTTTTGACCCGAAAATAATGTAAAGAAACAAAATTCCGTCACAAATCCCTCACTAAATTTATCAATTTGCAATAGATTTGCGACGGACCTAAACTTGTTATTTTTTTAAAAAAAACAGGCTATCATTAAAAATCACGCGTACTCACTACGACACACTAATATATGCATTCTTAATGGCATAAAAAACTTTAAAATTAAAAATACGAGAACTCATATACGTGTTTGTTTATTAACTACAAATCATAAACTTTGTAACGTATATAAAACAAATACAAATGTACGTGAACGTATCTATAGGCACGTGTATAAAACAAATACTTATTCAAAATCAAGTTTTATGTATTTAATTACATAATTGATATTTTTACTCGCTATTTCAACCTTTTTGACCCCAAAAAAATGTAAAGAAACAAAATTCCGTGGCAAATCTCTCACAAAATTTATCAATTTGCAATAGATTCGGGACGGACCTAAACTTGTTATTTTTTTATAAAAACGGGCTATCATTAAAAATCACGCGTACTCACAACGACACACTAATATATGCATTCTTAAAGCCATAAAAAATTTTAAAATTTAAAATACGAGAACTCATATATGTGTTTCTTCATTAACAACGAATCATAAACTTTGTAACGTAAATAAAACAAATACAAATGTACGCGAACATATCTATAAACACGTGTATAAAACAATTACTTATTCAAAATCAAGTTTTATGTATTTAATTACATAATTGATATTCTTACTCGCTATTTTAGGCTTTTTGTCCCGAAAATTATGTAAAGAAACAAAATTCCGTCGCAAATCCCTCAAAGAATTTTTCAATTTGCAATAGATTTGCGACGTACCTAAACTTGTTAATTTTTGAAAAAAACAGGCTATCATTAAAAATCACGCGTATTCACTACGACCCAATAAAATATGCATTCTTAAAGGCATAAAAAATTTTAAAATTTAAAATACGAGAACTCATATACGTGTTTCTTCATTAACAACGAATCATAAACTTTGTAACGTATATAAAACAAATACAAATGTACGCGAACGTATCTATAGACACGTGAATAAAACAAATACTTATTCAAAATCAAGTTTTATGTATTTAATTAAATAATTGATATTCTTACTCGCTATTTCAACCTTTTTGACCCCAAAAAAATGTAAAGAAACAAAATTCCGTCGCAAATCCCTCACAAAATTAAAAAATTTACGATGGATTTGCGACGGAGCTAAACTTAATATTTTTTTAAAAAACTCGGCTATCATCAAAAATCACGCGTACTCACTACGACACACTAATATATGCATTCTTAAAGGCATAAACAATTAAAATTTAAAATACGAGAACTCGTATACGTGTTTCTTCATTAACAACGAATCATAAACTTTGTAACGTATATAAAACAAATACAAATGTACATGAACGTATCTATAGGCAAGTGTATAAAATAAATACTTATTCAAAATCAAATTTTATGTATTTAATTACATAATTGATATTCTTACTCGCTATTTTAGGCTTTTTAACCCGAAAATAATAAAAAGAAATAAAATTCCGTCGCAACTCCCTCACAAAATTGAACAATTTGCGATTGATTTCCGACGGAGCAAATCTTATAATTTTTTTAAAAAAATCAGCTATCATCAAAAATCACGCGTACTCGCTACGACACAGTAATATATGCATTCTTAGAGGCATAAAATTTTTAAAATTTAAACTACGAGAACTCGTATACGTGTTTTCTTCATTAACAACGATTCATAAACTTTGTAACGTATATAAAACAAATACAAATGTGCACGAATGTATCTATAGGCACGTGTATAAAACAAATACTTATTCAAAATCAAGTTTTATGCATTTAATTACATAATTGATATTCTAACTCGCTATTTTAGGCTTTTTGACCCGAAAATAATGTAAAGAATCAAAATTCCGTCGCAAATCCCTCACAAAATTTTTCGATTTGCAATCGATTTGCGACGTACCTAAACTTGTTATTTTTTGAAAAAAAACAGGCTATCATTAAAAATCACGCGTACTCACTACGACACATTCATATATGCATTCGTAAAGGCATAAAAAATTTTAAAATTTAAAATACGAGAACTCATATAAGTGTTTCTTCATTAACAACGAATCATAAACTTTGTAACGTATATAAAACAAATACAAATGTACGCGAACGTATCTATAGTGTAGGTCCCGAGAGGTTCCTAAAGTATATAGCTTTAAGCTGTAGAGGGGGGGTGAATACAGCTATTTAAAAACTACACACTGTTTTCTCAATGTTTGTATGTATTATCAACAATTTGTTAATTACAAACAAGCTTGAATGCGGAATAGTTCAAGCTGAGATGACAGATACAACAGTATGTTCACTAGTCTAAGACAAACTCAAACTAGTATACAATGAATACACTCACTAAGAAGCACTCACTGTGTTTACAAGACTTAAGGGAACAGCTTATGTAAAACAGCTTAGACACACAGATACTGATTTACACAGAAGGCTTGCATGCATGAAAATCACACTTGCACGTTCACTCTTGGTTTCAGCACTTAGCTTTCTTCACACTTCTTTCTGTCCTTAGAAGCTTCCTTTTATACCCATTCAGAGGATCTAAGAGAAACATCTTGATTGGACGAAATGAAAAAGGAGAAGTCTTGTTGAAAAGACAACATAACCTTTTCTGCACTTTTCTGAAAAGCAGACTTGTCTTCACATGTGCAGAACTTTTGTCTTTTCACTTTGTCTACTGTTGCATTGCCTTTAACTAATTTAGGAATGTCAACTTTGCGTCTTTCTTCCTTGTAAAGGCCTATTTTGATATAAGAAAAAGGTCTGTCACCTTTTTTCAAATAACCTTTTGTCTTCATGTTACAGAACAGCGTGGGCAGGCTGAGCAGTTCTGTTTTCCACTTTGTCTTCGACTTTGTAAACTGATCTTGTAGTAAAAAACAATACATGATGACTTGGAAACATATTCCATAAAGTGTTTAGCCTGTTCACAAAGAACAAGTTCTGTTCACAAAGAACAGAACACTTTAAAAATGCCCAAGCTGCTCAACAGTGTAGAGCAGCGTAGACAGTTTATGTCCAGCCTGTTCAGCAGACAGAGCAGCTTGGACAAACTGTCTAAGTTGCAACACATGCAACATATAGAACAGCTTTAGACTGATATTGCAAATCATTTTCAGGTTTCAATAAGACATATAACAGGCCTTAAATTCAACCTTCAAATGCATCAACAGGTTTGATTATAAATCTCCCCCTCAGATGTAGAGCAGGTTTGACTGAGGCCTTTTTGTGCCTAACAATCTCCCCCTATTTGCAATAACCAGTCTAAGCTGGTCTTATCAAAAATCACTATATATTTTTACAGTACATTTGCTGAAATAAAATTACAACATTACAGTACAGTAAAAGATCAGTTTATATATACACTGATTCTTGATTACACTAGAACAACACGTGTTCTTACAAGAGTACAACTAATGTACTAATGTATTTTACAACTAATGTAAAAGCAAAAATTACAACTTATGTAATAATGTACAACTAATGTACAGGATGTACAACTAATGTACAGGATGTACAACTAATGTACAAGATGTTTGGACTGTTTGAGTTGGGAGCAGAAAACGGTAAGCCTGTCCAACTGATGGACAGCTCCCATTCTTCACCTACCCAGACGGTAGATGGACTTCATATCAATGGAGAAGGATCCTGAACCATCTTTTCCAGTTCTTCCCTTGTATCCTCAAGTTCCTCAACTTCACTTCTGATGATCATGAACTTGGGATCATTGAGCTCTCCTCTTTCATAGAAGCCTCTAAGCTGATCCCAGATGGCTGCTCTCCATTTGCTAGACTGCCTAAATGAAACTGCAAGTCTGAAGGCGGCAAGTTGTCTCAGATCAACTTTGTACAGCTCTGAGACTCTTTGGAAGCACTTCTTCTGAGTTAGGGGATCTACAAAAAATGCCCCCAGCTCAGGTTCTTCAATAATTTTGGCATCCTCAAACTCTATTCCACTTGGCAGGCTATGATCAACTCCTTTCATTTCAATGGCATAGTCGCCCTGTTCGATCAGTGTAAGGAGTAGCTCCATCTCTGTGTCTTTCTTTGTTCTCCTGGCCTTTATTTTTGGATGTGTCACAAAGACACCTTCACTAATTTCCTTAGATATCAGGCCAAGATCCTTTACTCTTTCCATCAACTTCTTGACATATGCCCTGATCTGTTTAGCAGTTTCAGACTTTGATTCACTCAGGGCAACTGCCAGCTCAATCCACTCCCTGTATCCCATCTGAGCTACATCAGTGTGGTCATAAGTTTCCAATTCTGGGCCTGTTGCACCCCTCCTTGTTATTTTAAGCTTCCACTGACTGCCTTTCCTTGATACAGGGACAGCTTTGACAATTGCTTCCTTGGCTAGCCTTCTTTCAGCAACATCATGAAACTTTTTCTTAGCCAAGTTGTCAAAGTGGTATTGAGCTCTTGCATGGGGTACTGATGATTTGGTCACAGAGACCTGAGTACCTTTCTCTATTTCCTTCTCCTTCTCCCCTGCTGATTGTCTGGCAGCTTCCATTATTTTCTTTTGCACCTCCAAGGTAGACATTTTAATTTTCTTTGCTTCTTGGAGTGCAAAGGATTTAGCAGCTTTAGCAGATTCTTCTTCTTTTCTCAATTCCTCCAGAGCTTGAAGCTGTTCTTCTCTAAACTCAAAGTACTTGTGCATAGGAAGACCCATCTCTTTAGCCCTGCCCTTGTGAAATTGAATTTCTGCCTGTTTCTGCTGTATGGGATCATCAGCTGCCTTTTCTTTTCCTTTAGCTGCTGCTGTAGTGACAGCAGCCTCAGGAATTTCCTCTTCTTCTTCTTCTTCAGTTAAAATTAAGTGCCTCCTTTTACTGCTAGGCCTGTCCTCAGGAATGACTTCCTCCCCCTTAGACTGAGCAGGGTTTGGAGAGACAGCCTGAGTAGGCATAGCAGCTTGAGAGGCACCTTCAGCCGTACCTGTTTCAAAGACATCTGCTGGCTGACCAGTGTGAGTTGCAGACACTGGTATCTCCTTAGGAGAAGAAGTTTTCTCCCCCTTAGACTTAGTCTTCGAGGCAGATGACTTCTCCCCCTTTGAAGGAGATGAAGCAGCGACTTCAACACCTGGTCTGCCTGAAGACACAAAGTCAGCAGGCTTGCCAGCAGGTTTAGTAGAAGGTTTAGGACCAACAAGGCTAGTCACTAAGTAAGCCAAGTTATCCTTCACCTCAGCAAGCTGAGAAAGACAGGTCTGAAGAGAAGTGGAGTGGGAATCAGCAAAGGATGTGAGCTTAACAATGTTTTCTCTGTCAGACGCTGTGAACAGCAGAGATTGAAGCTGTGCAAGATGAAGTTCTAGAGAATCTCGCACATCAGCAAGATCTGATGACACAGAGTTAGAAAGGGAACCAATTATAGTTTGTAAGCTAGCTAGAGTGGCTGGAAGGGTAGAGTTGCAAGAAGTAAGAAGTGATGACAGCTGTTGAGAAATAGCTGTCATTGAGGACACAGAGTCCTGCTGAATGGAAAGAATAGAGGAAAGAGAGGTGGACACAGTTTGCAGCTGAGCAGTGAGTGCTAACAGCTATGGAGAGTGATCAGGCTGTGGAGTGGTAGGTAAAGAGGCCTTGAACAAATCAAAGAACCCCTGAAGTTGTGCAGACACAGAGTCTGATATGATTGAGGGTAGAGAGTTCATGGTGTTTTCCAAAGAACCAACTTTGTTGGTCAGCAAAGAAAGCTGATCCTTCAAAGGCAGGTCTTTGGGGGATGGAGGTGTATGGGTAGATTGTTTTGAGTGGGTAGATGGAGAAGATGATGATGAAGCTGGTGTTTGAGGATGTGATGGAGATGGAAGAGGGACTTTGGATAGAAGCTCCATAGCCTGGGCAAAAGTAAGATGGCCCAAGTTGGAGGGATCAAGAGGTCCTTCAGCAGCGGCTGTAGCTGCATCACCAGGAGAAGGAGATGATGTTTGGGGCCTTTCAGATGCTGCTTGTGTTGCAACACCCTCATGAAGACCAGGGGTGGTTCCCTCTGCAGTGCCTTGGTCTAAAGGCACCTCATCATTAGGAGATGGGATATGCATTTCAACATCAGCAGTGGTGAAACCTGCTGATGGAGTTTGCATGAAGGAAGCAGCCTCACCAGAGGGATGGTATGATCCCTGAGGTTCATCAGCTTGGGTTGTTGGTCCCTCAGCAGCTGTTTGGTGTAGAACAGCTGTATCATGGGGAGCAGAAGTTTGAGGCTGAGCTACTGATTGGTCTATATCAGCAGCGTGGACACCTCGTGCAGACTCAGGGTGTGAGGAGATATGAGTGGGGGACAGTGTGGACACAGTATGGAGTGGAGAAGACTCCTGTCTTTCAATATCCTCAGCCTGTTGGGAGGCTGGGATAGTTGATGTGGGTATCTCCGTTTGTACAACTGGTTCCTGTTGGGAGGAACCAGAGGGTCTAGGCTGACTCTGGGTAGACTCAGATTGGAGTGAAGCAGGCTCCAAATGAGCTGAACCTTCTCCCAAAATAGGAGAGGCAGTAGGGATTGCTTCTTTTACAACTGAACCCTGTTGAGAGGGAACAGAGGAGGTGGTTCTTTGGGCTGGTTTCTTTTTGGAGATAGATTTGCGTTGGTAGTGAATGGATGAAGTGGGTGATTGTGGAGAGGGGAGAGGATCTGTATGGACAGGGTGTGAGACTGGGTTAGGAACAGTGGGGCTAACCTGTTCCATGGTCTCTTGTGCCACAGAGGCACCAGCCACTAAGGCTTCAGGCTCAACAAATGAACCAGGGTGAGGAATCTGCTCCTCCTCAGCCACAGAGGCTAAAGGAACAGACTCAGACTGAGCTGTTTTGGCCTTCTTTTTCACAGGCCCAGCTTCAGCAGTTGCCAGGGTCCTCTTTACAAGTTTGGACCTGGCTTTGGATTTTCTGGTGGGAGCAGCAGCTTCTGGATCCACCCTCACAGCAGAGGGTCCTTCCACCAAACCTAACAACCTCCTCATTGGTGTGGATAGAGGAGGCTCATTAGGTAGAACTGGGGTATAGAAAACTCTATTCCTTATGACAGGGAATGCAGCAGACTTAAGTAAAGGCTGAGAGTTGTATAATTGCTCACCACAAACATGTCTGAAAATGAGGCTCAGAAACCTGGGATAACGGACAGCAGCTGGTCTTGACTCTTGCTGCACCAGGTTCCTCAAGTTCACAAAAATCCACTTACCCATATCAAGGGTAGTCCCATCCACTAGCTGTAAGGCTATTGGAACTTCATCTCTGCTGAGTTGGTCAAATGAACCAACTTTGCTTCCAAAACACATCACCACTGAGGCGAATAGAAAGCTATAGGTAGGAGAGAGGTCCTTCCTAAACAGTGTTGCTCCAAGTTTGGGTTCTGCTACACCACAAAAGCGTAGCAGATTGCCCATTTGTGCATCCTCAGCTTGGAACTTGTCATAGGTCTCAGCAATTGGTAGATGAAGCACCTCTCTGAGCAGATCAGCAGTTATCTCAATGGTCTGAGTCCCATTGAGAATTGTCCCCTTGATGACTTTGGTGTTGGGGTTGTAGGAACAGGTGTACCAGAACTCATACACCATCTCCTGGTACAGGACACCAGGAGTTGCAGTCATTGCATAGTTCAACGGATGAACTTGCAGAAATTCCACCATCTGATCGTAGCCTTTTCCCACATAGTTTTTGGGAATAGTGAGGTTTGCTACGTAGTTTGTGGGTTTGATGGTCAGCATTGTGGTGACTGATGAATGTTTGACAACATCATCACCAACGAACACTGGAAGAAAGGGATTAGGTCTGTGAGCCATTTGGGAATTCTTAAGGTTTGAAGAAGCAGAGGACACTTAGTCGATTTTTAGGGTTCTTGAGGATTTCTGGAAATGATGAGGAAGACGAAGATGAAACAGTGGTTTGGTATTTATAGGATTTGAATGTGAGTGTGTATGAGAGAGAAGGTTTGGGCGGTTCGATTTGAAATGTTAGTTAACGGAAAATGGAACGGTTGTCCATGTCAGAAACATTTGTCAGACCACTTGACCTTTTTAATCACTAACACACGTAACCCACATTATCCGCAGTAATTAAGTTAAATAAAACATAAATTAAGTAACTTAAGTTTGAAGAAAGGTAATTAAAACTGTTGGTCCAAGCTGTTGGTCAAACTTGTGATAAGTTGGGTCAACACACGCTGTTCAGTCTTCAAGCTGTTCATTCCTCAAACTGTGCCTTCAGCCTGCTCTCTTTTGTAAGAGCAGGTTGTGTTCAATAGTTGAACAGGTTACAAGTCAATGGCTTGTAAGACAGTGTGAAGAAGTGAACAGGGTGAAGATTGGACCATTAGAGCAGGCTGGACGAATAAACTGATTTTGTTCAGCCTGTTGTATGCTCAAGCTGTTCAAGTTTTTCAGACAAATGACTAAGTACAGAACATGTATAACCTGTTCTGCCTAAGCTGTTCAGAGAAACTTGAGCAGTGTGAAACACACAAATTCTTAGACCTTTGAGAAACACTTAGTCACTCTTGTTTAACATGCCCAGCTTGCTGACAAGGTAATTAAACCTTGTTTCATCCAGAGGTTTGGTGAAAATGTCTGCAAGCTGTTCATTTGTGGAAATAAAACTTACCTCCACATTACCTTTCTGAATGTGATCTCTGATGAAGTGATGTCTGACTTCAATATGCTTTGTTCTTGAATGAAATACTGGATTGTTGGAGATGGCTATGGCACTTGTATTATCACACAGAATAGGAGTTTTCCTATACACAAGGCCATAGTCTTCAAGCTGATGCTGCATCCACAGAATCTGCCCACAGCAGCTTCCAGCAGCAATGTACTCAGCTTCAGCAGTAGAAGTGGACACTGAGTTCTGCTTCTTGCTACTCCAACTGATCAACTTTCCACCAAGGAGTTGACATCCACCTGTTGTGCTTTTCCTATCTAACCTGCAGCCTGCAAAATCAGAATCTGAATAGCCTGTTAGTTCAAGGCTTGAGTCTTTGGGATACCAAAGACCTAAACCTGGTGTACCCTTCAGGTATCTGAAGATTCTTTTAACAGCAGCTAGATGAGATTCCTTTGGATCAGCTTGAAACCTAGCACACAGACAGGTGGCAAACATAATATCAGGTCTACTAGCAGTTAAGTATAGCAAGCTCCCAATCATGCCTCTGTAAGCTGTTACTGAAACAGCTTTGCCACTGGCATCAGCATCCAATTTTACATTGGTTGCCATTGGGGTTTTAATAGGAGAACTTTGATCAAATTTGAACTTTTTCAATAGATCTAAAGTGTACTTTCTTTGATTTATAAAAATTCCAGTTGAGGTTTGTTTAACCTGTAATCCTAAAAAGAAAGTTAGTTCTCCCATCATACTCATTTCATACTTAGATTTCATGAGTAATGAGAAATTCTTGCATAAGCTGCTCATTAGTAGAACCAAATATTATGTCATCCACATAAATTTGAACAAGCATAATGTCAGACTTCACCTTCTTTATGAACAATGTAGTATCCACTTTACCTCTGGAATACCCATTGCTCATAAGGAACTCAGTAAGAGTGTCATACCAGGCTCTAGGGGCTTGTTTGAGACCATAGAGAGCTTTGTCCAACTTATAGACAAAACCTGGATGTTGTTCATTTTCAAAACCTGGAGGCTGCTTGACATAAACTTCTACTTGCAGCTTCCCATTCAAAAATGCACTCTTCACATCCATTTGATACCTAATGCTCTTATACAGCGTAGGCCTAGATACAAACGAAATTGCTTCTAGCCTGGCCACAGGAGCAAAAGTGTTTGCATCATAATCTATTCTTCCTCCCGGTCTGTAGCCCTGGAGCAATACCAGTCGTGCGTAGTTTCTAATGACATGACCATTGCTCATCCATCTTATTCCTGAAAACCCATTTAGTGCCAATTTATAGTTTTACCTTTAGGAGCAGGACCGATGCTTCCATACATTGTTTCTCTCAAACTGAGTGACTCGTCTTGCAGGGCAGTGAGCCAATTGGCATCTTTTAATGCTTCATCAACCTTCTTTGGCTCCATCAGTGAAACAAAACTAGAGAACATACAAAAGTTCCCTAAGCGGTCCCACCGAGTTTGTATCCCTTTGTTGATGTCACCAATTATTTGATCATTGGGGTGACACCTGATCCACTTAGGATCATTTTTCAATGATGATTTACCTGAGTTGTTAACATCTTCAGCAGGTCCTGTTGAACAGCTCTCAAGATTTTCAGACACACTGTTGTCTTGAGCCTGTTCACTTGTTGAACATGTCTGACCACTGTTGAACAGATCAGCAGAGGAACTGGGAAAATCAGCATTGATAGGTTGGGACATGCAGTTGTAATTAAGTCAGTACATTTATTCACACAGGGTGTATTGACATAATCATCATCATGTCCATCATGATTAACAGGTTCCACACTGGGTGTAGTGGAAGCTTTTGAGTCCTCTTCATTGATTGAATGCATCAGATCATCAAAGTTAAGGTCTCCTGAAACTGATTCAGGAACAGCTTTGGTGGAGGCATTCTTGGACTCTTCAAAGGTGACATTGATAGATTCATCTATCACCTTTCTTTTGTTGTTGTATACTCTGTAGGCGTTGGAGATAGTAGAGTAGCCAACAAACACACCTTCATCAGCTTTAGGTTCAAACGTGACAGCTGGTCTCTTTGATTCAGAATGAACAAGGGACATCCAAACACATGGAAATAACTGACATTTGGCTTCCTCCCTTTGAGCAGCTCATAGGGAGTCTTGTTGAATCTTTTCACGCACTAAGATCTGTTTTGGGTGAAGCAGGCAGTGTTACAGCTTCAGCCCAAAATGAGGAAGGTAAACCTGAATGCACACCAGCATGGTTCTGGCACTTCAATGAGAGGTCGGTTTCATCCTTTCATTCAGCAACTCCATTTTGGTTTGAGGAGTCTTACTGGTGAAAGTTTTGAGTGATTCCTTTCGCTTCACAGAAGCGTCAAAGAGTAAAATGTTTTCCTGAACTCAGTACCATGATCACTTCTAAGTTGCTTTACTTGGGCAGAGTTCAGCATTTCCATCTTTTTGACAAATCCAATAATCTCTCTAGCAGCCTCTCCTTTGCTCTTTAGAAAAATCACCCATGTGTACCTGGAGAACTCATCAACCATTACAAGAGTGTATCTTCTTCCTCCTAGACTTGGGACATTAACAGGTCCAAACAAGTCCATATGGATTAAGAGGAGTGGAGTATCAATAGAGAAATTATGTTTGGATTTAAAAGATGTTTTTCTCTGCTTGCCTTTCTCACAAGCTGTGCATAATCTATCCTTAGCAAAAGTCATAGAAGGCAAACCTGTCACCAACTCTTTCTTACAGAGTTTGTTGATGTTCTTGAAGTTCAGATGTGACAGTCTTCTTTTTCGAGTTTGCGGCGCCTCGAAATATCTTAGGAGTAATTAGGGTATTCCTTAGTATCGAGTCTAACCCCAAATCCACTCCGCTCGAGTTAGATAAAGTGTGTTTCGAGTTTAATTCGAGTTTGTGCTAGTTCGAATATGTTCTCGAGTCTGCGCCATTCGAGTTTGATTCAATTTGGATATAGTCGTATAGGGCTGCGATCTCTACTGAGTCTCGCGTTTTCCTTGACCTTCGAGTTTAAGAGACTTTCGAATCTTTCATCAATTTCGAACCTACATTGATTATCAACCTAATCGAATCTAGTCCCAAATAAATTTAACAACCTACAATTTATTCGAAATCTACCTAGATCGAAAGACTTAATTTTATTAGTTCGCTTAAATTCCTATTAAGTTCCATCTTTCAAATTACTTTTTTAAACGATGTCAAATTCTTCAGAGTTTCGCGAAATGGATCATGAGGTTGGGAAGGCAAAATACTCCGCCCTTAAGCTGATGAAATCGAGGATTATTATTGGTGGAAAAGATA
>JAANYP010000896.1:35430-74247 GCA_020465985.1 Centrapalus pauciflorus
CGAGGATTATTATTGGTGGAAAGATCGGTTTGCCGATTTTGTGCGTTTCAATGACATGCGCATGTGGGTATGTATTGACGAAGGATACATTCCACCTAATTTTGAAGTTGAAGGCCGTCAGAGAGTCTTATCATATCAGATGATGAAGGAAGATGATAAGAAACTGTATGAAGCCGAGAACAGAGCTTTCTCGATAATTCGAATGGCGTTGCCTCAGGATATACTACACACATTTCGGACTCAAAAGACATCTAAGGAACTTTGGGAGTCGCTAGAAAAGAGGTGTGAGGGTAATCCTAGGGTTCGAAGAAAGCGTATGGAGCTGTTGAAACAACAGTTTGCTATTTTCAAGCCGTTGAAGGATGAATAGCTGGACGACACAATTACTCGTTTTTATCATCTATTGACGGAGCTTGAAAGTCACGGGATTGAGTATAATGACACTGAGAAGAACAATAAGCTTCTTGATGCCTTACCAGCCAAATGGGCTATGTATGTGGCAATGATAAAGCTTAATGAGGACAAGTATTATACCCAATCTTTGGAGGATATTGTGGGAACGTTGCGAGCTTATCATTTCGAGCTACTGAAGGCCGAAACGGATTACGAACAAGTCCAGAATCCAGCGATGTATTTTGGAAAATCAACAAAACCTTTAGCGACAGCTGATCTGAAGACTGCTACAGCGTTTTTCACCGGAGAAACGTCGTCACCAGCAGAGACTGATGACTCACTGAACAGAGCATTCTTAGGATTAGGAAGATCGAAAGACCAGCAACCTCAAGCAACTCAGGCATCAACATCTCAGGGCTATTCTAAGATGCCCATGAGCGCAAAATCAGCGAAAGAACATTTGAACTTGCTTGCTTCATTTGTGGCCGCGTAGGGGAACTGCTTTCAAGGGAAAACTAACGATCCTGCACTCTGGGATGAAGACTATGATCAGGTCGACCCTGACGATCTTGAGGAAATGGATCTAAAATGGCAACTGGCCATGGTAACCCAACGGGTTAAAAGATTCATCAAACGAACTGGGAGGAATCTGACTATGAACAATAAGGGGATTGGATTTGATAAGTCCAAGGTCAAGTGCTACAATTGTCAAGGTCAGGGACACTTCGCCAGAGAATGTCAGAGACCGAAGGTAGATACGTACCAAGGGCAGAACCAGCATCATGGACAGTTTCAGAATCAGGCTCAACAGCGATACCTTCCGAGTTCATCTGCCGGTCAAGCCAATCTAGCTGGTCTATTATCAAATGTCACATCAGACAGACAGCTAGATGGTACTTACGACTGGAGCTCACATCCAGAATCAAATGCTCGGGCTATTATGGCTGAAGTCACGGAGAATGGATGTGAAGGGGAAGAGCAGACCACAAGGGACAGCAGTTCGATGTGGGTGGAGAAGACGAATGATCAGACGCTTCTGGAGTTTGCCGATCAAATGGCCAACGTGGAATCCGATAACACAAAGGTTAGTCTGAATTACTCTCTTTTCCATGAACTATGCATGTTGTGTGTTACTTCTAACGATAGGTTAAATCTAGTCTTAGAATCACACAAAACCATAACTGCTCAAAATGAGTCTTTAAAAGCTGATAACGCTAGCCTAAATAACATTAAGCAAGATCTTAAGGACAAACTTAAAGCTGATGCCCAAGATGTCATAGTTCTAAAGGACAAGCTGAGTGAACAGTGCGTAAGATTAGAACTGATGTATGAGCATGTAGAGGCTTTGACTAAAGATCTTAAAACAAAAGAAGTAGAGCTAGTTGAAACAAAGCTGAAGGTAGCAGAGGCGAATAGTAAGCTAGAGAAGTTTAGGAATTCAAGCCTGAACCTAGGGAAAGTTTTAGATGCTCAACACCAATCTAAAAAGCCTAAAGGTCTAGGATTTCATGAAATTCCTCATCCTTTTAATGCAATCTACGTGCCTCAACCTCAGGAGAAAACTGATAAATCAGTAGACTTAGAGGACATGCCTACACCTATATTTGAGCCTATAAAAGAAAATACACCTAAGGCGACTGATACAACCGTCAAGGTTAAGAAAGTCAAATTTGTGTCTTCCTCCAGTGAAACACCTGCAGGAAAACATAAAATTGATTTTAATGATCAGGACGATGAACCAGTCGCGATAGATGTTCAACAGGACCAATACACTAGTGAGACACCTAAGTCTAAGGGAACACACAAGAAGTCCATAGGTAAGATGTCCTGCTTTAGATGTCATGGAAAAGGGCATGTTGCTTCTAACTGTCCACTTAGGAAAACTAACGTTACACCTAAGACATGGAAGCCAACACCAGTTAAGCCCTCAACAAGTGTGGCAAGCACTAGTAGTTCTTAGAGTACCGAGAAAACTGTTCAGGCTACACCAAAACAAGTTGTGAAACAATTACCGGTAAAGGTTGGACCAAAGGAAGTGGTTAGGACTAATTCACCGAATAGAGTCGTCAATCAATCTAGGTCTGGACCTCAACAACAATATTGGAGCACAACACCTAGCAGAGCATACACTCCGGGTAGGTCACACACTCCTATTAGACATCACACACCGGTTAGAGCTCAGGGATCACAATCTGAAATGCAATATAATAGGAATTATTCAAGAGCTCCACAACAAATGCCTACTCAAAGGCAGAGAGTGAATTTACATCACTCGGCACCACAACAAACTCCTGTTCAACGACCCAAGTCACCTGAAAGGCGAGATGGGTATTTGAAAGAGTTTAAGTATGTGGACGAGAATGGTATAACCAAGTCAGTTATGGCTTGGGTTCCCCGTGATAACTAACCTATTTTCTTTCACGTGCAGGAGATTACCACAGGTCCAAACAACAAATGGTTCGTCGACAGTGGATGCTCCAGGCACATGACAGGGGAAAGAAGTCTCCTTACAGACTTCAAGGGTGGGAATCAGGGATTTGTATCATTCGCGGGAAACAAGGGAGGCAACATCACGGGTACCGAAGTGGTCACTAATGGGACGATCAAGTTGGACCAAGTTTATCACGTTGATAAACTGGTTCACAATCTCATTAGTGTATCTCAAATCTGTGACAAGAGGAATTCAGTGTTGTTCACTGACACTGAAGCGTTAGTGCTAAAACCGGGATTCAAGATTCCTGACGAATGGGTATTGATGCGGGCACCAAGGAAGAATGACTTGTACATGCTTGATATGAACAAGCCGAAGACTTCGATGGGGCCAATCTGTTTATTATCCAAAGCTTCGGAAACAAAATCAGTGTTTTGGCACAGACGCATGGCTCACTTGCAACAAAGAAAAATGAACTACATAACGAAAAATGGATTGGTGCAAGGTGTGCCTATGAAGAGCTTTCAGTTCGAGGACAAGTGTTTACCATGCAAGAAGGGAAAACAACGTAAGAAGACACACAAGTCCAAGACGCAGAACTCCATAACCTCTACATTCGATTTGTTGCATACGGATCTCTTCGGACCAATCAACAAAAGGAGTATAGGAGGTAGTTGGTATTGTTTGGTTATCACTGACGATTACTCACGATTTTCTTGGGTTTTCTTTCTAGGTACAAAGGACGAGACGACTTCCAAGCTAATCGGGTTCTTAGACCAAGTGGAGAATTCCTATGGAACACGGGTTAAAAGGATACGTAGTGATAATGGAACTGAGTTCAAAAACACTGTAATTGGTGTATATTGCCTCTCAAAGGGCATAGTGCATCAATTTAGTGCACCATATGAGCCTCAACAAAATGGGGTGGCCGAACGTAAAAACAGGACACTGATTGAGGTAGCTAGGACTATGCTTTCGGATTCAAAGCTTGCTACCATGTTTTGGGGGGAGGCAGTGAACACCGCATGTCATATTTTAAACCGGGTCCTAACTGTCAAATCTTTGAACAAAACCTGTTATGAAATTTTGAATAAACGGCCACCTAATTTAACTGGCTTCGAACCGTTTGGGGTACTATGCACTTTATTGCGTACAAAACATCAACCGAAGTTTGGTGAAAAGGCTGACGAAGGATACTTCCTAGGTTATGTGCCGAACTCACCAAACAAACGGGTTTTTAACAAAACAAATGGTACAGTGGAAATTTTGTATTACATTGAAGTCAGAAGTTATACACATGAACCCCAAACAGGTCCGGAATGGATATTTGAGTATGATAAATTATTTGAGTCATTTAACATTCCTTTGGATGAAAATGCAGGTACAATCGAAAAGGACATGGCGACGTTACATCTGAATGACGATGGTCATACCTTTCCGAGGACTACATTTGAATCCACATCCGAGCCTACTTCGAATGAAGATGGATCTCCAGAAGTCGCTGATCCAGAAGCACCTACAACTGAGAATCAGACTCAGACAACAAGTTCCAACTCTGAGGAAAATGTAGAATCTGAGGAAGTTCCCCCATTAGGTGAAATAGGATCTAACTTCGGAGATAATCTAAGAGTTGACGAGATAGAGACCTCTAGGATCAACAAAAACCATCCTATAGAAAGCATCATAGGAAATCCTAACGAGGGTGTGAGGACTAGGAGTAGTTTAAATAACAACACAGTGTTGTTGTCGATGATAAACGACTCCGAGGCATATCACACCTGTCTCTATTCGTGTTTCATATCGCAAGTAGAGCCTAAAAATGTGCAAAGGGCACTTAAGGATAACTCATGGGTTGAAGCGATGCAGGAAGAACTCTCACAGTTTTGGAAACTAGAAGTGTGGGAGTTAGTTCCATTACCTCGAGGGGAAGTTGCCATAGGAACCAAATGGGTTTTTAAGTGCAAAAGAGACGATCGGGGTATAGTCACTCGCAACAAGGCTAGGTTAGTTGTAAAGGGTTTCAACCAAGAGGAGGGAATCGATTACAATGAGGTGTTTGCGCCAGTAGCAAGGCTGGAAGCCATTAGGTTGTTTCTGGCTTTTGCCTCCTTCAAAGGCTTTAAGGTCTATCAACTGGATGTCAAGAGTGCTTTCCTATATGGGAAAGTGAAGGAGTTGGTGTATGTAGAACAGCCGCCCGGATTTACAGATCCAAAATATTCAGATAGAGTATATCGTTTAGATAAGTCTCTATATGGATTGCATCAAGCACCAAGGGCGTCGTATGAGACTCTATCCAACCATTTATTAGAAAACGGATTTGAAAGGGGTAGGATAGACAGTACTCTGTTCGTTAAGAGGAAGGGAGAACACTTCATCTTGGTACAAGTGTACGTTGATGATATCATCTTTGGATCATCAGACGAACAGATGTGCAAAGATTTCGATAAGGTGATGAAGTCGAAATTCGAGATGAGTGCAATGGGAGAGTTAACTTTCTTTTTGGGGTTACAAGTTGACCAGAAGAAGGAAGGGATGTTTATCCATCAGACGAAGTATGTCTACGACATATTGGAACGTTTCGGGATGGAAGGAACGAAACTGACTGCCCATTTCAGCACGCTGATTCAAGTGAATCACAATCTCGGACCGGGTACTGAAAGTGATGCCGATGTGGATCCGACATTATATCGAGCCATGATTGGATCACTTATGTATTTAACTGCTTCAAGACCTGACATAATGTTTGCTGTGTGTATTTGGGCTAGGTTTCAAGCTAATCCGAAGGAGATGCACATGAAAGCTCTGAAGCGGATTCCACGATACCTCAAGTCGAAACCGAAGCTGGGACTTTGGTATCACGCGGAGGGAGATCTAGAGTTGGAGGCATTCACGGATTCTGACTACGGAGGATGCAGCTTGACACGCAAATCAACAACTGGAGGTTGTCAGTTCCTAGGAGGGAGATTAGTATCCTGGCAATGCAAGAAACAGACGTCGGTAGCCGTGTCAACGTGCGAGGCCGAGTATGTTGCTGCTGGTAGTTGCTGCTCACAGGTTCTGTGGATACAACAACAATTGCGGGATTACGGTTTGGCTTACACTCAAACTCCAATTAGGATAGATAACCAGTCTACTATCGCAATAACTAACAATCCAGTTAAACACATTAAAACAAAGCACATAGACATAAGGCATCATTTTATTCGTGATTGTGCTGAAAAGAACCTAATCAAATTGGTAAAAGTGGCAACGGACGATAATAATGCTGATTTGTTTACCAAAGCATTTGATAAGTCACGGTTTGAATATTTAATTCAACTAAATGGAATGCGCAACCCAGAGTAATTTGACCTTAGTGGTAGTTTATTTCCTTTTATAGCTGTAGTATTTCTTTCTTTTTATAGTAAGTCTGCTAATTTAGGATAGTTTCTATTTTTAGTAAGTTTCTAATTTTAGTAAGTTAGTAGGTTATCTTCTTTTATTGCTATTTCTTATGAAAAACAAAAAAAAGGGAGAGAAAATCATAAAAATACAAAAAAAGAGAATATCAGAAAAAGGAGTTAAGTCTTAGAAGCAAAGGTTCAAAGTGACGAAAATTAGCACAGTCGTTACAAACTCTAAGTGTTTAGGCTTTCACACATAATGCACCTAAAATTCTAAGTGTTATACTTAATTTTAGTTTGATGTGTTGGTAGGCATAATACATATAGGGAGTCTCAAGGCTAATAAAATATTCAAGAAAAAGTCAAACGTGTCACTAACTTAGATGTATGACCAATCGGTCTTAATTTTTATGTACAAGACATACAAACTTTGAGTCTAAATGAGGTATGCAAACTTTCTGGGGATGTAAAGCAACATCAAATACATCTTAAAATGGAAAGAGTAGAAAAATCATACAAAATTGAGAGTCGAAAACATGTAACTCTGTTGTACGTAAGTACAGACCTGTTGCCTCTGTTTAGATTCGGGTTAGCAAGATAAGTCGCTTTGTTGTACGTCGGTACAGACCTGTCACCGCTGTCTTGTTAGCTTTAAAAATAAACCTTAAGTCAAACTAAGACACTTTGTTATATGAAAATACTGACCTGTGTCCGATGTTTGTCTTTTAAAGAAAGTTTGCAAATACCAACAAGTTAGAATCTTAGTCTGTATGCCTTGATCATAAAAGTATGTCTATGTCTGAGTCACGTAAGATAATTTCATGATAAATAAAAATGCCAAGGAATATTCCGAAATGTAGCATGTCTAAAGGGGTAAAATACTAGCAGTCGGCTAAATGGGTATTTCACGACAAACAATCAAAGGAATCAAAAATTCCAAAGTGTGAAAGTTTAAGTACTGAAAGTGAGTATCTGACACCGCTATCTGATTGAACCTTTCTTTGACTATACTCATCAAAAATATTTTGTTAGCGTTTAGCATAGGTTGTAAATTTTAATGAGTATTGTTTAAGTCTAAGTTAAATTTTTGGTCAAAATTTTAAAATTTTATTTTTTACTTATTTTAATTTTAATTTATTTTATTTTTCCTTAGTTTATTTTATTTTATTCTATTTTATATTTTACTTAGAAAAAGGTCAAAAATTACTGAGGGTGCATTCATAGTTGGATAAAATAAACATTGCGTGAAAAATATTGTGCTTAGGGTAAAAGATTTGGCATAGTTTATCTTGTTACACAATAAAATTGAAAAAGTTGAAAAAGTTGAATTTATTTCAAAATTTTCGAAATTTTCTAAGTTTCAGGGTATCCTCGAATCTGTCAGTAGATTCGAAAATGGCCATAGACTCGAAGGTAGGTGGTATAAATAGGTTAACAGTAACGTCATTAAGTCATCTGTTTTCGAATCTATACTCTCGAATCTATTTAGGCGATTTCGAATCCATCTGCTCGAGTCTACCGATTTCCACAAAAACGACAATTTGTCGAGTTTGTTGCTTAAGTGTTCGATTCTACTGATACATCTAGGTATAATCAACTGGGTTGTATAAGATTCATGTAGTTTTATACACCATTTAAGCCAAAAATCACCGATATTTGAAAGTTTATAGGTCGAAATCGTGTGTTTCAAAATTACAAAGTTTGGACCGATAAATAGTCAAATTAAATGCATATATCTGTGATTCGTACCTAGTAGGGGTAATGAATGTAATTTTCTGAGTCCAAAAAGGTTAAAATCATGGGTTTTGGTGATGAGTTGGGCCGACATTTCGAATCTGTTCATGAACACTCTCGAGTTTGTCAGTAAACTCGAGAAGAGCATTACATTCGAATCTGTCATCAAACTCGAAATAGAGTGTCTTCGAATCTGTCTATTCGAATCTGTCATTTTATTTGAATTATTCAATTTAAATTTAATTAAACTTGTAGAAATTCATTTGTGTTAGATTTTGTACTTAAACAAGTTCAGAATAAAACAAATTTGAATTTAAGCAAGTTTATTGATTGTTAATAATTCTGATAATTTACCTATTGTGCAGATATGGCTGATAGAGTTTTCGTGCCGAAGCATAATATGGTCATTCCCCCCGACCATCATATCCCTGAGGCGCAGGGTTTTCGTCAGATGCTGGATTTCATAGTAGAGTCTAGGATTGCATTTTCTTTGTCTCATAACATTCAGATTATTATTCCATATGTACGGCAGTTTTACGAGCATTTGCAAGTTGATTGCACTGTCACCCCGACAGTTTTGAGGACTAGAATAGCTGGACAGCCGCTAGTCTTTTCTGCTGATATGCTGTGTCAGGTTCTGCAGCTGGGTTCTCAAGAAGAAGAAAATGGGCCTATTGACTTTCCCTTAAGTATTAGGCAAGCTGCTTTTCTGAGAATGGGATATAGTTTAGATGTTATGAAGACATCTTACATGAAGAGCGGGCTTATTGGACAGTGGAGATTTTTGGCACACGTATTCATGGTGTGCTTCGCGGCCAAGAAAGCAGGATTTGATTATATCGTATCAAAGATCCAATCTGGGATAATTGCGTTGGTTTATAATCAGAAATTCAGCTTTTCGGAGATGTTTTTCTCGGAGTTCGTTCATCAAATAACGGCTCCAGAGCAGCAAAGATTTCTTCTATATCCTCGTTTTATAATGATGCTCATCCGGCACTTTTTGCCAAATTTGCCGCAGTTAAATGAGATTCAAAGTGTGGCGGTCATGGATAAAAGGATTTTTGCTGACTACTCTGCGCACAGAGGAAGATTAGCGGTTCCGGTCGAGAGACCTTTGTTTGGAGCAGTTATCGACAGGAACTTTGAGGCACCAGATAATGCCAACTGGGCAGGTGAAGTAGAAGTTCCGCTTCGACAGCCTCAACAACGACAGCAACAACCGCGCGCTCAGCAACAAAGGCGACGCCAAAGAACATCTGCGAGTCAAATTCAGGCAGCTAGGCCTTCGACAAGTCAACAGCCAGAGGTACAAGAGGCAGGGCCTTCAAGTGCCGCACCAGAATCTGAGCAGATAGCCCAAACATTGGAAGAAATCTGGGCTTCTGGGCCTAATGCAAATGAAGAAATAACTGCTCAGCTGGTTGATCAATTACTAGAGCCTCGGGAAGGAGAAGAAGATATTTTTAGGCAAGTTGAGGAATATCAACCTGAACAGACCGGAAAAGATGTGTCATCGTCAGCAACTGAGTCCGACGATATGGAAGAAATAGAGGTTGAAGGTCCAGAATCGGTTACAGCAGAACCAACAGTTCAGATAGGAACTTATGGGTCGAGATTGGTAGTAAATGAAGAAGCTTCAAGGCGGAGAGCATCAAGAGAGTCTGATGACTCTGATTTCGAAGAAGAAGAGGTTGCACCATTAGTGACGAGGCAAAGGGCTAAGCGTCATCGCTTTATGCAAGGAGCTACTTCCGCTTCAGTAGCACAGCCTGAAACAGTCCAACCTCCACCTACTCAATCCACCATACCACCATCACCACCACATGCTGAACCATATATACCATCACCGATCATTCCAACTCCAATTCAATCCATCCCATCTACTTCATCCACATACACAGAAAATCAAAGGTTTTTGCAGCTAAAAGATCGAGTTGACTTTCAACAGATCCAGATCTTAGGCCTAACGACGGCAATCGGTGAGATTCAGAAGCACAAGGCAAATCTGGATAACGAGAATGCCGATCTGAAAAAGATAGTGGACAAAGTGCAGGAAGAGAACTTGGAGCTGAAAACTTTTGTCGCTGATCAAGCAGCTGAAATAAGGTCGATGCGCTCCCTAATTGAGCAATTACTGAAAAATATAAAGGCTCGGGGGGAGACATCGTGCCGTGATCAAGTGGAAGTGTGCAGAGATGATGATGATGAAAATGAAGATGACCATGGCAATGATCCCAGCACTCAAAGACAGATTGAGCCAGTAGATTTTTCTGCTGCTCAGGATGCTCAGACTCAGGGGGAGCCGAGTCAGTTGGAAGGTGAAAGAGGAGAGGCTGGTTCCTCAAGGGCTTTGGGAAGCGATATGATAGATGCGCTAAAAGACATTGAGGAAGAGTTGATGGATTTTGATTTTGAGGATGAAATGGAAGAGTTAGAGGAAGGGGAATTCGTACCAGAGGAAATTGTTGATTGGAGATCTGACGATGATGTGATAGAAGACGAGGACGATAATGTCAACGAAGTGATTATCAATTCACAGCCTATCACGGAGTTATATGTGCAAGATAATCACAATGTGATTGATATAGATGAGATCAAGATTGCCTCGGTCGAAGACTCTGAACTTGAAGAAGCAGAAAAGGAGCCTTCCAGGGCTGATTTAATGAATCTATGGTTCAAGAAGGAAGAGAAGAAAGAAATGCCGAAGATGAAGAAGAAGATGAGAGTTCATGGGGCAGAAAGTCTCTCAGGAGGTATTATAAGCTAGTTCTTCGACAAAGAACTGCAGCTATTCATACTAAAAAGGAGAGATGGACTTCAATACCTTAGGCGGACGCTCAAAGTATTTAATACATTGCCGAAGGTAGAAGTAAAGGAGTTGGCATGGAAAGAGTTAATCAATATCGGTGAGGATCCTTATGCTGAGGTTATAGCCAAGATTATCAGAAAGGAGGGCCGATCCGGAAAATTTGAAAGACTCAAGCCAAGGTTGGGAAAGAGAGTGGAAGATGAATCAAGGATTAATCCACATACGGGAAGGCCTTGGGCCAGAATGGTTTATAAGCCCGTCAAATGCCTAAAAAGAGTGCCTATGAAATCGATGCCACAGAATGTTTTGAAGAATATGAAATGGTGGTACGTCGATAATGAAACAGCCGAGGCCGTAATGGAGGATGAAGACGAAAAGGTCATTTTGAAGATATACGATCCGTTGCACCTTATCAACCTATCCAAGGATGACCTGCAAAAGCTTCATGATCAGCCAATTTTCTTTCATGAAGGCTAGAGATCTGAAGGCAGGAAGTTCCAGAAAGTTGTAAAGGTTTGTATAGATGCAGGCTTATATGCAGGTAGCAGTCTATATAGTTCTAGTACCTAATCAAAATGTAAATAGTTAGAAGCTATCGTCAAGGGGGAGTCTGTTGGTACACCCTGTGTGACGATAACAGTCTAAGTGATCTAACATTTTGGTTTAAGTAATATTTAAAGTATTGGGAATTAACGAGTGTTTGATATATATGTGTATATATGTTTGATAGTTATTGATTGTATGTTTGAACTTGATGTAACGTATTACAAGAAGTTCAAACATAAAGATCAAAGATAAAATCAATCATAAGTTAAAAACATAAGTTTCAAATACAAGTTAGTCAGATTCGAATTCTATAAGGATTGGCATTCGAATCTATGTCAGATTCGAATGTGATCCTAGGTAGATTCGAATGTCACTCAGTATGCAGATTCGAGAATGTCAGTGAGGACAAACTCGAATGGGCCTTGGGCCAGATTCGAGTTTCGCCCATGTCAGACTCGAATTAGCCTCTATAATTAGGGATAGACTCGAAATATTATAAGACTTTTTGCAGAGTTCGAGAGTGATTAAGCAGAAAGCGATTTCGAGTTTATCATCAGTCTTAGTGTTCTTTCGGAGAGAATCTTCTGGTAGGTGCGTTCTTGTGTAGTTCGTACAGCTCGTTGATAGTCTCCGTGTTCCTGGTGAGTGTTGTTACCGTCTACTCATTAACGAGGATTCCGCACTCGTTGACGGTTCCGCGTCTAGATAGATCTGTGTTTGGTAGAACTTACACAAAATCGGCAAACCGATTTTTCCACCAATAGTAATCTTCCAGTTTCATCAGCTTAGGCGGAGTATTAGCCTTCCTGACCTCATGATCCATTTCTAGAAACATTTGAAGATTTGTCATCGTTTCAAAAGTAATTGAATTGAACTTAATAAATTTAATTCGAAACTAATTTAAGTTAATTCTTTCGACTTTAGATAGATTCGAATATAATTAAATTTAAATTTATTTGGGATTAAATTCGATCAAGTTTTGTAATTCAATTAAATTCGAAATTGATGACAGATTCGAAAGTCCCCAAACTCGAAGGTCAAGGCAAAGTCCAATACCCAGTAGATTCGAATCCCTGTTCGACTATAGTTCAAACTCGAAGCAAACTCGAATCAGAACAAACTCGAGACTCCTATTCGACTGTAGCACAAACTCGAATTAAACTCTAAACACTCTGTATCAAACTCGAAAGGAGCGGATTTTGGTTAGACTCGAAACTAAGTAAAACCCTAATTACTCCTAACAGATTCGAGCGCCGCAAACTCGAAAAACGGCTAATACTTCGATTTCTTAACGTTTTGCAGATTAAATAAATATTTTTACAACGAAAAATATTGATTTCAATAAAAAACGTGAAAAACACGAAGTATTTCCCGGATGACAATTAGCTAAGCTCGAAAAACAAGAAAAAACACGAAAATGAGAGAAAAACCGTCCAAAAGCGTCAAGAAACCTAGGATGTATCTAGATGAACACGAGGAACACCAAGAACACCCTGTATGCTCTGATACCACTTGTAAGGTCTACACAACTCGGATCTATCTAGACGCGGAACCGTCAACGAGTGCGGAATCCTCGTTAACGGGTAGACAGTAACAACTCACACTCGGAACACGGAGACTATCAATAAGCTGTACGAACTACTACAGAAGCACCTACGAATTGATTCTCTCCGAAACAACACTAAGACTGATGATAAACTCGAAATCGCCTTCTGCTTAATCTCTCTCGAATTCTACAAAAAGTCCCCTAATGATTCGAGTCTATCCCTAATTATAGAGGCTAATTCGAGTCTGCCATGGGCCAAACTCGAATCAGGCCCAAGGCCCATTCGAGTTTGTCCCTTTGACACTCTCAAATCTGCCTAAGAATGCACATTCGAATCTACCTAAGAGACTCATTCGAATCTGATCTAGATTCGAATCCTAGTCCTTAGAGTATTCGAATTTACTCTTTCACATATTTAACTAAGTATTGAAACTTATGTTTCCAACTTATCCTTGAATTTATCTTTGAACTATATGTTTGAACTTCTTGTAATATGTTACATCAAGTTCAAACATACAATCAATAACTGTCAAACATATATAAACATATAAACATATATATCGAACACCCATTAAAACTCAATACTTTGAATATTACTTAAACCAAAATGTTAGATCACTTAGACTGCTATCGTCACACAGGGTGTACCAACAAGTTGGGATGAATACACCATTCTACCACTTCTTACTTGTGACCCACCTGGGGTCCTGAATCATCAACAAGATAAAGGTCCAGAGTTTGAGGCACTAGTCCCAAGTCCTGAAGTAACAGTTCCACAAAACAGGGAAGCAGTCCCAACTCCAGATCAAACTGTTACTCTTGAAGCAGAATCATCAAGTTGTGCAGAAGGTGATGACACCAACCTAGGAAGCACAATTCAGGTAGAAAGTGAACCTACACTAAGGATTCACAAACATCATCCACTTAACCAGGTCATCGGAAATCCACGCACACCTGTGCAAACATGGAATATTCTCCACAAGGAAACAACTGTTTCTGAAGAAGAAGTTCCTGAGTTCAGTCTAGCTGCATTTGAACATGTCAGTTTCCTGTCACATTTAGAACCAAAGAAGGCATCTGAGGCACTGAAGGATCCATCATGGACTGAATCCATGCAAGAAGAGCCATTACAGTTCAAGATTCAGAATGTGTGGCAACTGATTGAATTGCCTAGAGGGAATAGGGAACTTGGTACAAGATGGGTATTCATGAACAAAAAGGATGAAAGCGGTATTGTGATCAAGAAAAAAGCAAGGCTAGTAGCTCAAGGTTATACTCAAGAAGAAGGAATAGACTTTGATGATGTCTTTGCTCCAGTAGCAAGGATTGAAGCTATCAGATTGTTCTTAGCCTATTAAAGCTACAAAGGGTTCAAAGTGTATCAAACGGATATAAAGTCTGCATTCCTGTATGGTACAATTGATGAGGAGGTATATGTGTGTCAACCTCCTGGGTTTGAACACTACAAGTATCCTGACAGAGTCTACAAGTACATAAAGCTCTCTATGGGTTACATCAAGCCGCTAGAGCATCGTATGACACTCTGTCTTCCTACTTACTGCAGAATGGATTCAAAAGAGGTACTTTAGACAAGACATTGTTCACAAAGACTATCAAAATAGAGATCTTACTTGTTCAGATCTATGTTGATGATATCATCTTTGGATCAACCAATGACATGCTTTGCAAGGGCTTTGAGACTTTGATGCACAAGAAGTTTCAGATGAGTTCAATGGGAGAATTAACTTTCTGTCTGGGATTGCAAGTCAAGTAGAAGCCAACTGGTTTCTTCATCAGTCAGTTAAAGTATGTGAATGACATTCTGGACAAATTTGGGTACATGGATACAAAGATTGCAAACACCCCAATAGACACTCACAAGCAGGTTGATGCAGATAAAGAATGAGTAGATGTCGACATACATTTGTTCCAATATGCTCCAAAGGATTCACACTTATTTGCTTTTCAGAGGAACTTTCGATATCCAAAAGACCAACCCTAAATGGGTCTATGGTATCATAAGGATTCTCCTTTTGAATTAACAACATATTTAGATGGTGACTATGGAGGCTGCAATATAGACAGGAAGTCAACAACTGGAGGATGTCAATATCTGGGAGCAAGACTAATCTCTTGTAAGTGCAAGAAGCAAACCACAGTATCCACACATCAACTGAGGCAAAATATGTTGCAGTTGCTAGCTGTTGCTCTCAGGTTATGTGGATTCATAACTAACTAAGGGACTATGGTATGAACTTTCGATCTACTCCTATATATAATGACAATTCAAGTGCAATAAGTATTGTACAAAATCCAGTAAAGTTTCCAAAAACTAAGCATAGAGATATTAGATTTCATTTTATAAGGGATTATAATGAAAAGAATTTAATTCAAGTTACCAAAATTCATATTGATGATCAGTTAGCAGATCTTTTTACTAAACCTTTTGATGTAGGAAGATTTACTTTTCTGGTTTCAAATATTGGTATGGTAAACATGGATTAATCTCTCTTAAATAAAATCTTTTGTAACTTGTGTAAATTCTCTGTTTTATGTGTTTAGTTAAGGGGGAGAAACTGTTCAAACAGATATTGCTTTGTCTATATCAAACAGCTTGAGACTATTCTCAAGATGCTAGTGTACTTTCTTGAACTGTTAGTTGTCTTCACTTGATCTGTTAAGTGTGCAGGGCATTTCAGTCATTTCCATGGAATCTGAACGCGGGACCAGATATTTTAAACCCAAAACCCTAAACAACTCCAGTTTCATTTAGTCACAACTACCAGTTTCAAAATATCAACCCACCGCGAAACCATAACCGTTGAAGTAAAACCCTAACTACTTTCGTTCTTCATCAACAATGGACTTCGTCAAAGATCACAATTGCCTTCCTTACACCCTTAAGCGTGCTGAACTGCAACCATTTCACAAGATGATGGACTTTCTCCAAAGTTCATCTATCTACTAAGCTCTAACAGGAAACCCTACAATTCACGTATCGCCCATAGAGCAGTTCTGGACAATGCATGTTTGAACAAAAACCATGGAGTCACTTCTCTTGTGTCTACCATCGATGGTCAATCAGCGACCATCTCTGAGGACTCAATTCGACACCACTTGCAACTGCAAGACGCTGAAGGTATAAATGATCTTCCTTAAACTCCTATTAGTGAAGGTTTATTTGAGATAGGGTACAGGGGCCCAGTGGATACATTTACATTTTTCAAAGCAAATTGTTAGTGCATCCTGTGTGACGATAGCAGTCTAAATATAGTCGATATTTTGTAATAGTCATTTTATTCGTTATTGCATATTAATACGTGTTTGATATATGTTTGGTATATATTTGATATATGTTTGATATTTATTGTATGTATGTTAGATCTTGGTTGTAATTGATGTTTTACAATAAATTCAAACATAAGTTCAAAGATAAGTTCAAACATAAGTTCAAAGGTAAATTCAAACATAAGTTCAAAGGTAAGTTCAAATTCACTAGTTCGAACTTATGGAGGACAAGTTCAAAGGGCCTTGGGCCTGGTCGAACTTGTCCAGAGCAAGTTCGAATCAGGGGTTATAATTAAGGGTTAATTCGTTTTAATTAAAAACTTTTGCAAAACTCGAGCAGAGATTAAGGCAGAGGCGATCTCGAACTTGCAAGGCGATTTTGTGTTTGTTCTTGGAGAGAATCACGTGTCGGGGCATTCTAGTGTTCGTTTATCATCGTGTGTGTCTCCGTTTTTCGTGTGCGTGGTGTTTCCATCAAACCACTAACGAGGATTCCGCACTCGTTGGACGGCGTCGCGTCAAGATAAGATCCGTAGGTAGGCGACCTTACAAGTGGTATCAGAGCACTTTAGAGTGTGTGTCATCTCTAGATCTCTCATAACTTCCCATTTCCCATCATGGACAATAGTGTTTCAAACTCCTCTTCCTACTATGACGATGTCTCAATGGTCAAACCTCCTAAGTTTAATCATCAAAACGTCTCAGGCTGGAAATACAGAATGAATTTGTACCTTGAAAATCTGGATGTGCAACTTCCAGAAATAGTGATGGAAGGTCCTTATGTACCTATATCTGTTACTACTATTACTCCATCTGTAGAAGGTGTTGTTCCTTATGTCAGGACCATTGAGAAAGCAAAAGCTCAGTGGACTGATGAAGATAAGAGACTTGTGGCCCTTGATGCAAAAGCCAAGAACAACCTTGTAATCTCTTTACCTAACGATGTGTTCAAACAGGTTGAGAAGATGAAGACGGCTAAAGAAATGTGGGATACTCTATCCACTGTCTATGATGGTCCCACTATCACATTGGATGACAGGATTAACAACCTTATTAGAGAATATGAGTTGTTCTTTGCTAATCTTAAGGAGAGTCTCACTGAAACCTACACCAGGTTCACTACTCTAATAAAATGACCTCAAAGCTATTGGGATCACTAAGAACAGTTTAACCTTGGTAAACAAGTACTTAGACATCTTGCTGTGGAATGGAACTATTTTTCAACTATTCTCAGAAACTCAGGTACCATCAGAAGCATGGATCTAGCGAACCTCTATGGGTCCTTGCTAAATGATGAACAATCAAGGGTGGAAAAGTGAAATGCCTTGGAAATGTATAAGAGAGGTTCAACCTTAGGGGCAAATATGAGGCTGTAAATCAGGTGTGTGACGTGTTCACACAAGCAGATTCTCAGGTTCTTGATAACATCCGTGGTTTCTTGGCGTTTTGGACGGGGAAAATCACATTTTTTGTTACTTTTTCGAGTTATATAAGCCAGATAATGGAGAAAAGTTTACATTAGTTCGCTTTTTTGGTCGAAATCAGTATTTTTAGACTTAAAAATATTGGTTTAAACTGAAAACTTGAAAAAATTGAACTTTTGGCCATTTTTCGAACTTGCGGCGCTCGAACATAGGGGGTATTAGGGTTTGTACGAATTTGACTGAAATTTCGAACTTGTCAGAAAATACGCTCCTCTCGAATTTATTTTAGGGTTTCATTCGAATTTGGCTGAGATTCGAATTTGCTAGCATTTGAATTTGTCAGATCTTCAAACTTATTGAAATTCGAATTAATTTCAAATGAATTTAATATTAATCAAATTCAAACTTACTTAAGTTCGAAAGGGTTGATTTAAATTAATTTCAAATTAAATTAATTAAGTTCTAATTCAAAAGGTTTAGAAAGAATGACTAGTTTGCAAAACTTTATCGAAATGGACCACGAGGTTGGTTAGGCAAATTCTCCACCAAAGCTGATGAGGTTGGAAGACTACTACTGGTGGAAGTATAGGTTTGCTGACTTCGCTCGTTTTAACGACATGCGATTGTGGATCTGTATCGACGAGGGATACATTCCACCCACTCAGGAGTTTGAGGGTCGTCAGAGAGTCCTAACATATCAGAAGATGAAGGATGATGACAAGAAACTATATGAGGCTGAGAACAGAACGTTTTCCATTATTCGCATGGCACTGCCTCAGGAAATTCTACACACATTTAGGAATCATCATACAGCTAAAGACTTGTGGGATGCACTCGAGAAATGGTGTGAGGGAAATCCGAGGGTTAGAAAAGGAAGGACCGAGATGCTTAAGCAGTAGTTTGCAATTTTCAAGGCATTGAGAAACGAAAAGTTGAATGAGACAATCACAAGGTTTTACCACTTATTGACAGAGTTGGATAATCATGATGTCGAGTATCGTGAACTTGAGAATATTGAGAAACTTCTTGATGCTTTACTTGCGAAATGGGAGATGTACGTAGCGCTCATAAAGCATGATGAAGAAAAATTCGAAACTCCTACTCTTGAAGGAGTCATTATAACGCTGAGGGCTTACAACTTTCAGTTACTCAAGATCCAGACATGTATTTTGGAAAATCAAAACCCTCTGTCGCGAGTGAACTGAAAACAGCTACAGCTTTCTTCACGGGTGAAGGGTCTATTCTAGTGGACGTAGAAGACACAACTAGTCGGGCTTTCTTAGGGTATTCTAAACCGGAAGATAAACCGACTCAATCAGCATCTACTTCTCAACAGTACACAAAGATGCCTATGAGTGCGCAATCAGCCAAAACTCATCTGAATCTTTTGGCCTCGTTTGTTGCAGCATATGGAAATTGTGTACAAGGAAAAATCAACGATCCTGCGTTATGGGAAGAGGACTATGATCAGGTGGATCCTGATGATCTGGAAGAAATGGATCTTCAATGGCAACTGGCCATGGTGACTCAGAGGGTCAAGAGATTCATAAAACGAACAGGCAGAAATTTGAACGTTAGCAACAATAAGATTGGGTTCGACAAATCCAAGGTTAAATGTTATAACTGCCAGGGATTAGGACACTTTGCTCGAGAGTGTCAAAGACCCAAAGTTGAAAACTATCAGAATCAATCTCAGGGGAGATATCAGCCTGGTAGTTCGGGTAATCAAGCGAACATCGCGGGTCTGTTAACCAACGTATCATCAGACAGACAGCTTGATGGGACGTATGATTGGAGTACACATCCAGAGTTTAATGCTAGAGCCTTCATGGCTGAAGTGACAGAGACTGGGGATGGGGATGTTTGAGCAAAGGAAGTAACAGAGGACAGAGAACAGAATAATACAAGTCCTGTGCTGGTGGAAAAGTCAGACAATCAGACTATTCTGGAGTTTGCTGCACAAATGGCAAACGTGGAATCAGATCATACAAAGGTAATTCTGAACTTTTCAACATTCCGTGATTTATGTGTTTTATGTGATACTTCTAATGATAGATTAAATTTAGTTCTAGAAACACATAGTAATTTAATTTCTCAAATCGAATCCTTAAAATCAGATAATGCTAGTCTCTTATATATAAAAGAAGATCTTAGGAATAAGCTGAAAGTAGATGCTCAAGATGTAATAGTTCAAAAAGACAAACTAAGTGAGCAGTGTGTTAGGATAGAGCTTATGTATGAGCATGTTGAGGCTTTAACCAAAGAACTTACTATTAAAAAGGTAGAGCTAGCGAAAGCAAAGGTTAAGGTTGCAGAGGTAAATAGTAAGTTAGAAAAGTTTAGGAACTCTTCACTGAATCTAGGGAAAATCTTAGATGCACAACGTCAGTCTAAGAAACCAGTTGGTTTAGGTTATAACAAGAGTCCTCCACCTTTCAACGATAATTATGTGCCTTAACCTCAGGATAAAACTGATAAACCAGTTGAGTCAGAGGTAGCAGCTGAAACTGTTTCTGAATCTGATAAAGATAAATCAACTAAGGTGACTAATAATAATGTTACGATTAAGAAAGTAAAGTTTGTGCAGTCTTCTAGTGACAAAATTCTAGGAGAAGCTAAACCTGAAGTTAGTAATCAGAAAAAGGAAGTAGTCACGGTAGTGGAGAAGAAAGAAACTGACACTACTGAGAGACGAAAGTCAAAGGGCACACATAAGAAGTCAATTGATAAGATGTCTTGTTTTAGATGTCATGAAAGGGGACATGTTGCATCTAGCTATCCATATAAGAAGGTAGAATCTACACCTAGTGTTGGAAAGCCTGAACAACATAAACCCTCTCCTAGTGTAGCAAGCACAAGTGGTTCTCAAACCACTGAGATGATTGTGAACGCCACACCAAAGACTGCTGTTACACAACTACATGTGTCGGTTAGACCGATTGACGTGGTTAGGACTAATTCACCGAATAGAGTCCCTAATCAATCTAGGTCAGGACCTCAACAAGTCTATAGGAGTACAACACCTAGAAGAGCTTACACTCAGGTTAGGTCTCACACTCCTCAAAGACATCAGACACCAGGTAGATCCCAGGGATACCAATCTGAAATGCCATATAATAGAAATTATTCAATGGCTCAACAGCAAATGCCTACCCAAAGGCCAAGAGTGAATTTAAATCACTCTGCACCACAACAGGTTCCCAATCAAACACCCAAGTCACCTGAAAGGAGAGATGGGTTTTTGAAGGAGTTCACGTATGTGGATGAGAACGGTATTACCAAGTCAGTCATGGCTTGGGTTCCCCGTGATAACTAACTTGTTTTCTTTCATGTGCAGGAGCTAACTACCGGTCTAAGCAACAAGTGGTTCGTCGACAGTGGTTGCTCAAGGCACATGACTGGGGAAAGAAGTCTACTCACAGACTTCAAGGGAAGGAACAAGGGATTCGTATCGTTTGCTGGGAACAAGGGAGGAAATATCACTGGAACAGGAGTGATTACTAATGGGACTATCACACTTGATCAAGTATATCACGTTGATAGACTTGCTCAAAATCTCATTAGTGTCTCTCAGATCTGTGATAAGAATAATTCAGTTTTATTTACTGATCTTGAAGCGTTAGTGCTGAAGCCGGGATTCAAAATTTCTGAAGAGTGGGATTATGATGAGAGCCCCAAGGAAGAACGATTTGTACATGCTGGACATGAACATCTCCAATTCATCGATGGGAACGATCTGTCTTTTGTCTAAAGCTTCAGAGACCGCATCTGCCTTATGGCACAGACGCATGGCACACTTGCACCTGAGAAAAATGAACAACATCACTAAACATGGACTGGTGCAAGGAGTCTCGATGAAGAGTTTTCAGTTTGAAGACAAGTGTGTACCGTGCAAGAAAGGCAAAGAACACAAGAAGTCACATAAGTCTAAGACTTAGAACTCAATAGCTTCCACTTTCGATTTTTTGCATATGGACCTATTCGGACCTATCAACAAAAGGAGTATAGCAGGTAGTTGGTACTGTTTAGTTATCACTGATGATTACTCACGTTTTTCATGGGTTTTCTTTTTAGGTACGAAGGATGAAACAGCTGCAAAGTTGATTGGGTTCTTAGACCAAGTCGAAAACTCCTATGGGACGAGGGTAAAACGTATTAGGAGTGATAATGGAACAGAGTTTAAAAACACAGTAATTGGTTTATATTGCCTATCTAAAGGCATAGTGCATCAATTTAGTGCACCATATGAGCCACAACAAAATGGGGTGGCAGAACGGAAAAACAGGACTTTGATTGAGGCTGCAAGGACCATGCTCTCGAATTCAAAGCTTTCTACCATGTTTTGGTGGGAGGCAGTGAATACCGCTTGTCATGTTTTAAATCGGGTCCTTACTGTCAAATCATTGAACAAAACCTGTTATGAAGTTCTGAATAAAAGACCACCAAATTTAACTGGCTTCGAACCGTTTGGGGTACCGTGTACTTTAATAAAAACAAAACATCAACCTAAGTTTGGTGAAAAGGCCGACGAAGGATATTTCCTAGGTTATGTGCCTAATTCACCAAACAAAAGGGTTTTTAACAAATCAAGCGTACGGTAAAAATTGTGTATAACATTGATGTAACAAGTTATATACATGAACCCCAAACTGGTCCGGAATGGATATTTGATTATGACTCATTGTTGAATCATTTAACATTCCTTTGGATGGAAATGCAGGTACAATTGAAAATGACTTATCGTCATTAAATTTGAATGACGACGGTCAAGGTTTTCCAAAGACAAGCTTTCCATCAACTTCTGAGTCTACAACGACAGAAGATGGATCTCCAGCAGAGAACGATTCTGAGTTACCTACAAACGAGAATCAGACTACAATTTCTTCTTCCAAAGACAGTGATCATGAGGAAGAAAATGTACCGTCTGAGGTCGTTCCCCCGATAGGTGAAATAGGATCAAACTTAGGAGATAATCTTAGGGTCGATGAGATTGAAACATAGAGGATAAACAAGGATCATCCGGTTGAAAGCATCATAGGAAATCCGCATTCTGGTGTGAGAACTAGGAGTAGTTTGAATAACAACATGGTGTTGTTGTCGATGATTAACGACTCCGAGGCTTTTCACACTTGCCTTTATTTGTGTTTTGTCTCACAAGTAGAGCCGAAGAATGTGCAAATGGCACTGAAAGACAATTCTTGGGTTGAAGCAATGCAAGAATAACTATCACAATTCGGAAAGCTAGAATGTGGGAGTTAGTGCCGCTACCGCGAGGAGAAGTTGCTATAGGAAACAAATGGGTTTTTAAGTGCAAGAGAGACGATCGGGGTATTGTCACTCGCAACAAGGCAAGACTTCTAGTAAAGGGATTCAACCAAGAAGAGGGAATTGATTACAATGAGGTGTTTGCACCAGTGGCAAGGCTCGAAGCAATTCGTCTATTTCTAGCCTTTGCGTACTTTAAAGGATTTAAAGTCTATCAGTTGGATGTAAAGAGTGCATTCCTGTATGGCAAGGTGAAGGAACTGGTGTATGTCGAACAACCGCCCGGGTATACAGATCCAAAGTTTCCAGACAGAGTGTATCGTCTTGATAAGGCTTTGTATGGATTACATCAAGCACCAAGGGCATGGTATGAGACACTATCAACTCATCTTTTAGACAACGGGTTTGAAAGAGGGAGAATTGATATTAAAATGTTCATAAAAAGAAAGGGAGAAGATTTTATTTTGGTACAAGTGTACGTGGATGACATCATTTTCGGGTCATCAGACGAGCCGATTTTATTTGGTACAAGTGTACGTGGATGACATCAGCGGTTCACAGAGCTGAAAGGAAAGGTGGACTTGCAAACAGTCCAAATTTTTCAACTTTCAACGGCAGTGAAAGAGCTGCAAGCGCATAATGCCAGACTTGATCAAGAGAATGCTGAGTTGAGAACAACAGTAGCTGATCAAGCGTCTGAAATGAAGACAATGAAAACTCTCCTAGAGAAGTTATTGAAAAATCTGCAAGCTCAGGGGGAGAGTAGTTGCAAGGAGGCTGAGGTGAGGAGAGAAGATGACGAAGGCAATGATCCAGATGCTGAAAGAGAGAGTGAGCTAGCAGATCTTTCTCAGAAGACTGCTCAGCAAGCTCAAATACAGGGGGAGCCTAGTCAGTCGGGTGTGAGAGAAGGAGACGAAGGAGAAGCTTCAAAGACTACTGAGCATGAAATGATTGAAGCATTGTGGGGTCTTGATGATGAAGAGGATATTGGTTTTGATCAAGAAGACTTGGAGGAAGGAGAGTTTGTTCCTGAAGATATTGTGGATTGGAAATCGGATGATGAGGTTGTAGAAGATCAGGATGACAATGTTGATGAAGTAGTCATCCCAAAACAACCTATCACTGAACAATATATTCATAATGATCAGAACGTGATAGACATAGATGAGATTAAATTAGCTTCTATGGATGATTCTGAATCTGACTTGGTTGAAAAGCAGCAAACTAGAGAAGAAATCACGAAGTTATGGTCCAGAAAGGAAGAAAAGAAGACAGATCTGAAGATCAAGAAGAGAATGAGAGTGCCAAGTCCTGGAAATCTCTCAGGAGGAATTTTAAGCTGGTTCTTTGATAGAGAAATGCAGCTATTTGTACTCAAGAGAAGGGATGGGCTTTAGTACTTGAGGAGAACGTTGAAGGTTTTCAACACACTGCCCAAGTGTGAAGTGAAAGAGTTGGCTTGGAAAGAATTGATCAACCTAGAAGACGACCCATATGCTAAAAGTGTTGCTAAGATTATACGAAGGGAGGGTCGATCTGGAAGGTTTGAAAGGCTTAAGCCTAGATCTGGGAAAAGAGTTGAAGATCTGTCAAGAGTAGATCCTCACACTGGAAAGCCTTGGGCTAGGATGGTTTACAAGCCAGTCCGATGTCTTAAGAAGGTGCCGATGAAGTCAATGCCACAGGATGTACTGAGCAACATCAAGTGGTGGTATGTTGACAATGAGACGGCAAGAGCAGTGATGGAGGACTACGAGGACAAAGTAATTTTGAAAGTATACGATCCACTGCATCTGATCAACTTATCTAGACCTGAGAAAACTTCATGATCAGGCGATTTTCTTTCATGAAGGCTGGAGATCAGAAGGCAGGAAGTTCTAGAAGGTAGTTAGAGTGTGTATAGATCAGGGATTGTATGGTGGTGGTAGTTTATATAGTTCTAGTACTTAGATAAAATATATATAGTTAGAAGCTATCGTCAAGGGGGAGTCTGTTAGTGCATCCTGTGTGATGATAGCAGTCTAAATATAGTCGATATTTTGTAATAGTCATTTTGTTCGTTATTGCATATTAATATGTGTTTGATATATGTTTGTTATATATTTGATATATGTTTGATATTTATCGTATGTATGTTTGAACTTGGTTGTAATTGATGTTTTACAATAAGTTCAAACATAAGTTCAAAGGTAAGTTCAAAATCACTGGTTCGAACTTATGGAGGACAAGTACGAAGGGCCTTAGGCCTATCGAACTTGTCCAGAGCAAGTTCGAATCAGGGGTTATAATTAGGGGTTGATTCATTTTAATTAAAAACTTTTGCAAAACTCGAGAAGACATTAAGGCAGAGGCGATCTTGAACTTGCAAGGCGATTTTGTGTTTGTTCTTGGAGAGAATCACGTGTCGGGGCGTTCTAGTGTTCTTCTATCATCGTGTGTGTCTCCATGTTTCGTGTTCGTCGTCTTTTCGTCAAACCGCTAACGAGGATTCCGCACTCGTTGGACGGCGTCGCGTCAAGATAAGATCCGTAGGTAGGCGACCCCTTACACAAATTTTTGCCCCAAATGGAAATACCTTATCCATATTCTTCAACAATGTATCAGTCCAAAGAGAACTGGTTGGTCTTAATTTTCTTCAAATATTGCAACTGCTTTAGTTTGCTTATCAACAGGCCAACAGTTCAATTTTTCAAATATGATCTTTCAAGGGATGTTAAGGCATCATGCATGAAAGAATTGGAATTTTTTGATGTATCCTCGATTCTTAGCTGAAATAATTGCAAAATCTTGCAATCCTTTGAAAATACATAAAAGGATACATGTTTCCTAGAAGCACTCTTTACAAACTGTAAAAAGACTTTTACAACAGAGTGCAAATTTTCAAGCTCTTGATGTTTCAATGCCTCAAGCAATGCTAAACATCAATCCAAGAAACAGGGGAGAGGATCCTGAGCAGGCTAAGCCCCCCATTACTGCTTCACCCCCAGGATCCAAACTCACTCCCCGTGATACAAATATCCCTTCTGAACCTCCTTTTGGACATACCTCCACAGTCCCATCACTCAAAACATACACTAAAAAGACACAACGGGTTGCAGGTGCTCCTTCCACCTCAGTCTAACAGACAGAACCATATAGCCCTGTGCAAGAGGATACTCTTGAACAGAATATCGAAAAGGTACCTACTGAGGAAACTCCCAACCTCAATGAGAAGGTGAACATCCATTCTGAGGATGTTCATATGGGATTTGTGGCTAGAAATACTAATGCTTCTGCACAAGGGGCACAAGACAGTTCTAACATCACTAAGACCACTCCCATGGCAACAGAGGGTGTGCAAACACCTTTTGGAAGTCCCCAGTAGCAAGAAAAGAGGGTGTGCAAGCACCTTGTTGTAGCCATTTTGGAGCACTACAAGTCCATTATTGCTACACAGGGATCACAAATCGTAGCTCTCCAAAGGCTCTCATCAGTCCAACAACAAAAGCTTTCCCAATTCCAGCTAGGATTGAAGCTCTATGGTACCAAGATTGTGCAACAAAATAAGCAGATTCAAGTCCTGTGTGCAAAGGTTTTTGGTCCTTCTGATCAAACCAATGCATCCAAAAAGGTTTTTGCTCCTTCTGGTCTAACAGTTCCACCAGTTTCCCAGACTGTTAGTTTAGAAGTTCAAGCTGCTCATCCTAAAAATCCAGGTGGTGTTTTAATCAAAGAATGAAAGCAAGGAACATCCTCAACAATTGTTGGGAAATAAACTAAGTATGTCAAGCTGTTAGTTAGGATTTCTCAAACAGTTAGTAGTATTTCTGTTCAAGCTGCTAGAGATAAAGATCAAGCTGTTTCAGAAGATGATAACAGAAACTGATACAAATCAGGAAGTGATAAAGATCTCAGGATTTGAAGAAGATATATACTCAAGGGAAATCGCAGTTTGTCAATGAAACAAATCAGAAGGTTATAAATAGAGATAGACTAGGTCTTTCTTAAAAAATCGGTGCTTAGCAATTGAAATTGTAACTCATATTCTAGTTAAGTTTTCTCAAACCTCTAAGGTTGTAAAACCCTAAGAAGTTAATTCAAGTTATAAGGGATTGTAATGAAAAGAAGTTAATTCAAGTTACCAAAATCCATACTGATGATCAGTTAGCAGATCTTTTTACTAAAGCTTTTGATGTAGGAAGATTTACTTTTCTGGTTTCAAATATTGGTATGGTAAATATGGATTAATCTCTCTTAAATAAAATCTTTTGTAACTTCTGTAAATTCTCAGTTTTATGTGTTTAGTTAAGGGGGAGAAACTGTTCAAACAGATATTGCTCTGTCGATATCAAATAGCTTGAGACTATACTCAAGGTGCTAGTGTATTTTCTTGAACTGTTAGTTGTCTTCACTTGATCTGTTAACTGTGCAGGGCATTTCGGTCATTTCCAAGGAATCTGAACGCAGGACCTGATATTTTAAACCCAAAACCCTTAACATCTCCAGTTTCATTTAGTTACAACTACCAGTTTCACAATCTCATCCCACCGCGAAACCCTAATCTTTGAGCAAAACCCTAAATCTTTTCGTTCTTGATCAACAATGGACTTCGTTAGAGATCACAACTGCCTTCATAACACCCAAAAGCATGCGGAACTGCAACCATTTCATGAGATGATGGACTTTCTTCACAGTTCTTCTATCCACTACGCTCTAACAGTAAACCCTACAATCTATGTATCGCAGATAGAGCAGATTTGGAACAACGCATGTCTGAACATAAACCATGGAGTCACTTCTCTTGTATCTACCATCGATGGTCAACCAGTCACCATCTCAGAGGACTCCATTCGACAGCACTTGCAATTGCAAGATGCAGAAGGTATAAATGATCTTTCTTTAATTCCTTTACAAGAAGGTTTACTTGAGATAGGGTATAGGGGACCAGTGGATACATTTACATTTTTCAAAGCAAATTTTGGCCCCAAATTGAAATACCTTATCCATGTTATTCAACAATGTCTCAGTCCAAAGAGAATTGGTTGGTCTGAATTTTCTTCAAATATTGCAACTGCTTTAGTTGGCTTATCAACAAGCCAACATTTCAATTTTTCAAATATGATCTTTCAAGGGATATTAAGGCATCATGCCTTAAAGAATGGGAAATTTTTTATGTATCCTCGATTTTTAGCTGAAATAATTGCAAAATCTTGCAATCCTTGGAAAATACATAAAATGATACATGTTTCCCATACGCACTCTTTACAAACTGTAAAAGACTTTTAAAATAGAGTGCAAATTTTCAAGCTCTTGATGTTTCAATGCCTCAAGCAATGCTAAACATCAATCCAAGAAACAGGGGAGAGGATCCTGAGCAGGCTCAGCCCCTCATTACTGCTTCACCCCCAGGATTCCAACCCACTCCCCATGATACAAATATCCCTTCTGAACCTTCTTTTGGACATACCGCCTCAGCCTCACCACTCAAAACATACACTAAAAAGAAACAAAGGACTGCAGGTGCTCCTCCCTCCTCAGTCCAATAGCCTGAACCGAATAGCCCTCTGCAAGAGGATACTCTTGCACAGAATATCCAAAAAGAACCTACTGAGGACTCTCCCAACCTCTATGTGGAGGTGACCATCCCTTCTGAGGATGTTCATATGGGATCTATGGCTGGAACTACTGATGCTTCTGCACAAAGGGCACAGGACAGTTCTAACATCCCTAAGACCACACCCATGGCAACAGAAGGTGTGCAAGCACCCTCTGGAAGTCCCCAGTACCAAGAAAAGAGGGGCCCAGGTACTACTAGTACATCTGGTATTGGTGCCAGGATAGTTCTCAAATACCTTTGTCATTTGAAGATCTTGAGGCCAGTCTGCAACTAATGATTTTGACGAATCCACAATTGAAACCTGTTGTAGCCATTTTGGAACACTACAAGTCCATTATTGCTGCATAGGGATCACAAATCGTTGCTCTCCAAAGGCTCTCATCAGTCCAACAACAAAAGCTTGCCCAATTCCAGCTAGGGTTGAAGCTTTATTGTACCAAAATTGTGCAACAAGAGAAGCAGATTCAAGCCCTGTGTGCAAAGGTTTTTGGTCCTTCTGATCAACAAACCAATACATCCAAAAAGGGGAAGAATCAGGAGTTCCCATATTCAGTGCAAGCAGTCCCAACTTCTGGTCTAGCAGTCCCACCAATTTCTCAGACTGTTAGTTCAGAAGTTCAAGATGTAGAAGTTAAAATGCCAGGTGGTGTTCTAATAAAAGAAGGAAAGCAAGGAGCATCCTCAACAGTCCAAGCAGCAGTCTCAGGCAAAGGCAAAGGAATTTTAATTGATGAGACAAATATAAAGTTTATTTCTAAAGAAGCTCAAACTGCTGTTGATACTGAACTGGCTAGAAGGCTTGCAGAAGAAGAAGACCAAATTTTTTATCAACAAGCTCAAGATTCTATGGGTGATGATTAAACCCTTAGTGACTATCTTCATGGGTTTGTTGTCAAAGAAGAGAAGGAGGCCAACAGGGCATTCAAAGGCAGAGCACATAAGATTTCAAATATATTGGCAAGTACAGTCTGCAAGTGCTGGAATTCCAAGGGCAATTGCAGAGTCATGGAGTACAGAGAAGCTTCAGGCTTTGTATGATGAAGCCACAGCCAAAGCTAAAGTACCTGAACAAGTCAAAGAAACTTCTTAGACTGTTGTTGTGCCTCAATCAAAGGAACCTTCTCTAACTGTTGCTGTACCTCAACCAGAAGAAATTTCTGAATCAAAGTTTGATAAAGTAAAAAGGGTTATGTTTGAACAACAATTATAGAAGGCTATGGAGATAGAGAAAGCAATTGATAAGCATGACTTTTCAAAACCACCAATTACTTTATGGTATGCCAAGTCAACGGATAACATTGACTTAGTTCATCATTTTGTGCTTAAGAGAGAAGTTGGTGAAGATGAAGAATATAAGAACCTGTTTCAAATTGTTCAAAGGATGAGTAGGGAAGAGCTGACTCAGATATACATTATTGGGAAGACTAGTCACTCTAGATCTCAAATTGTATGGGTTCAAAACTTCATGACAGGTCTTCAAAGCATCATGGAACCAGAATATTCAAAATTAGAAATAGAGGCTGCCAACAGGTTGATCTATATGAAAATCCATGACATATAGACTCAAACTGGCAAATGGATCCAGCAGATTCTATGGTATTGAATTTCTTGATCTTCCAAAAGAATGTCTACATCAGATGAATTCAGTGTAGACAAATTATGATAATGAAGAGTTGAAAAGTAACTTCACAAAGGATCTAAGGTAGAAACTTGCACAACTGTAAATATGTAAGTTTTTTGATGCCTTAGTTTGTGTATAACAGTTTTACTTTGTAAATATTTCCTTATTTTTGAACCTGTAAAGAAACTTAAAGTCTTAGTTAAGAATGTAAGTTTAGGGGAGATTGTTGGGAAATAAACTAAGTACGTCAAGCTGTTAGTTAGGATTTCTCAAACTGTTAGTAGTATTTCTGTGTAATTACAAAGTTCAAGCTGCTAGTTCAAGAATCTCGAGCTACTAGTTCAAAATGTTAAAGCTGCCAGAGATAAAGTACAAGTTGTTTCAGAAGATGATAACAAAAAGTGCTACAAATTAGGAAGTGATAAAGATTTCAAGATTTGAAGAAGATATCTACTCAAGGGAAATCGCAGTTTGTCAAGGAAATAAATCAGAAGGTTATAAATAGAGATAGACTAGGTCTTTCTTATGCAATCGGTGCTAGAATTTGAAATTGTAACTCATATTCTGATTAAGTTTTCTCAAGCCTCTAAGGTTGTAAAAGCCTAAGAACAACTTGTGTTCTGCGTCTAATCAAACAGATTAGACGTTCTTGTAATCAGTGGTTATTAATGTAAAGGTTTTGATATTAATAGTGCTTTCTGTTTCTGTTCTTACTATTCTGAAATCTTTCTTAAAACAATTAACCGTTATTCCGCAAACTCTTAATTGGACTTTGATTCAAAACAAGATTATTGGTTTAACTCTGATTTATTCAAACTAGTTAATCTTTGGTGATTTGATCTTGACACAGAACTGTTGTTGAAGGCTATGTGCCATCTCCTTCAAAGGGGGAGAAGATATCTGCCTCGAAGACAAAGTCTAAGGGGGAGAAATCTTCATCTCCCTCCAAGGAGAAATCAGCTTCAGTAGGGCAAGCAGCAGGTCTTTCCCAAACTAGCCCTATTGAAGGTTTGTCCAAAGTCTCTGAAACTGCTCAGCCTATTCAGGTTGAATCTCCAAACCCTGCACCATCTAAGGGGGAGGAATCCAATCCTGAGGTCAGGCCAAGCAGAAGGAGGCACTTAATTTTTGAATAGACTGAGGAACAAGAAGAGGAGGAAATGGAAGCTGCTTAGACTAAAGCAGCAAAGGGTAAAGGAAAAGCCACTAAGGACACTGACCATCTCAAAGCTGCTCAGCTCAAATTTGACAAGTCTCAAGCCAAAGAAATGGGCTTTCCAATGTAGACTTATTATAAATTCAAAGAAGAGCAGCTTGAGATTCTGGAAATACAAAAGAAGGAAGAAGCCTTTACCAAAGCAGCCAAAGCCTTTGCGTACAAGGAGGCAAGAAAAATTAAGATGCCCTCCTTGGATGTTCAAAGGAAACTATTAGAGGCTGCAAAAGAGTCAGTGACTAAGAAAGAAGGAGAAAGGAGAAAGGGAACAGAGTACACAGGTCTTAGTGACCTAGTCAAAGCCTGTATCATCATCAGATAAAGCCCAAGTACACTTTGATAATGTGGCAAGGAAGAAGTTCTTCGAATGTTGCTTACAGAAGACTTTCCAAGGAAACCATTGTCAGAGCTGTCCTAATATCCAGAAAAGGTAAACAGTGGAAGCTTTAGATAACCAGGCTAGGTGCTGAGGGTACAGAACTGGAAGCTTGTGAGTCTGCTGATGTTGCCTGCATGGGGTATAGGGAATCGGTTGAATTGGTTGTTACCCTGAGTAGAACAAAATCTGAAACTGCTCAAACTATCAGGGCATATGTCAAAATGCTGATGAAGAAAGTTAAAAACCTAGGCTTCATTCCTGAAGAACAAATCAAGGGTACCTCTCTGGTGGAACACAAGATCAGGCCCAGGAGAAAGATAAAGGATACAGAGCTTGAAGAGCTCCTCATGATGATCGAACAGGGTATGCATGCTGTTGAAATCAAAGGGGTGGATCAAAGTCTGCCAAGGGGAGTTGAGCCTGATGACGGCAAACTCATAGAAGAGCCTGAGTTTAAGTTATTCTTTGTGGACCCCTTATCAAAGAAAATGTGTTTCCAGAGAGTATTTGATCTTCCTAAGGTTGGTCTGAAGCAGATCATAGCCTTTAGACTCTCCGATACTTTTGGACAATCCTTAAAATGGAGAGCAGCTATCTGGAAAAAGCTCAATTGCTTCTATGAGAGAGGAGAACTTCAACACCCTGACTTCATGTTTCTTAGGAATGAAATAGAAGATATTGATGAAACAATGGAGCACTTTGAACATCTGTTTGGATATAAGCCACAGCCTGATGGTCCATCTACTACTGAGTAGATAAAGAGTGGAAGCTGTCCATAAGTTGGACAGGCTTACCATTACTTGCTCCCACCATCAATAGTCCAATTTGTTGAAATTCTCATTGTACATATGTTGTACTTTACTACATCAGTTGTAATCTATCTTATTACATGAGTTGTAATTTACTTTAGTACATCAGTTGTACTTCTCTAAGACATGTGTTGTTTATGATCAATATCAGTTTATATTAGTTGTAACTTACTTTACTTCAATATCAGTATCAGTGTATATATTAGTGTGTTGTTTATGATCAATATCAGTGTATATATCAGTGTGTTGTTTATGATCAATATCAGTGTATATATCATGTGTTGTACATCAATTATCAATATCAGTGTATATTAGTTGTAATTTACTTTACTTCAATGTTGTAATTTCATTTCAGCAAATGTAATGTAAATATATATAGTGATAATTGATAGAATCAGCTTAGACTGGTTATTGCAAATAAGGGGAGATTGTTAGGCACAAAAAGGCCTCAATCAAACCTATTCTATATCATATGGGGAGATTACTAATCAAACCTGTTTGATACACTTGAAGGTATAATTTAAGGCCTATTAATGTCTTATTGAAACCTGATAAGTGATTTGCAATATTAGTCAAAGCTACTCACCCTGTTGCTTGTGTTGCAACTAAGGCAGATTGCCCAAGCTATTCTATTCTGTTGAACAGGCTGGACATAAACTGTCTACACTTCTCATATCTGTTGAGCAGCTTGGACCAAAACTAAGTGTTCTGTTCTTTGTGAACAGAGCCTGTTCTTTGTGAACAGGTTATACACTTTATGGAATTTGTTTCCAAGTCATCATGTATTGTCTTGGACGAAAAGATCAATTTGCAAGTCGAAGACAAAGTGAAAAATCAGAAGCTGCTCACACTGCCTAAGTTGTTCTGATACATGAAGACAAAGTGGATATCTGTAATGGGTGACAAACCATTTCTTATTTCAAAATGGCTCTACAAGAAGAGGAAAGGATTAAAGTTGACATTTCTCTTTAAGGTAAAGCAGTCTGCAATAGAGACAAAATGAAAAAGACAAAGCATCTACAATGTAGGGACAAATGTTGTTTTGTCAGAACGTGCAGAAAAGCAGTTTTGTCTTTTTAGAAAGACACTCCACTATCTCTGCATACAATGAGGAAGTTTCACCAATATTCTCAGTGAGAGTATAAAAGGAAGCTTCTAAAGAATGTGAGATAACTAAGAGGGAGATATTCAGAACGTGCAAAGAAGTGTGTTTTCATGCATGCAAAGTCTGCTTAGAATAATACAATTTAGTGTGTCCAAGCTGTTCTTGTTCAAGCTATCTGTCTGTCTTGTAAAATCAGAAAGTCTATCTTAGTGAGTGAATTCATTGTAACTTGTCTGAGTGTGTCTTAGATTAGTAGTCTATCTGTTGTTTCAGTTATCTTAGCTTGAACCATTCCGCAGTTGAAGCTTGTTTGCAATTAGCACTTATTAATAATATACATACAAACATTGAGAAAGTCTGTTGAAATTTTAAATAGCTATATCCACCCCCCCCCCCCTCTACAACTTACTGCAACATACTAGGAAAACCTTTTGGGACCTACAAGACCTCAACTGGTTATGGAATAAAAGGCTCTCGCGTCTAAACTTCAAGAATATCAACAAACTATGTTAGAAAGAGTTGTTTGACAAGTTTGCCTTCTATAACCTTTGTTAAGGACAAGCTCTGCTCAGCTTGTGAGATAGGTAAACAGAAAAGACATATTTATATCCAAACACGATTTCTTTATTGATTCACCTCTCTTCCTAATCCATATGGACTTATTTGGACCAGTTAATGTCCCAAGTCTAGCAGGAAGAAGATACACCATACTAATGGTTGATGAGTTCTCCAGGTAGACATGGGTAATCTTCCTAAAAACCAAAGAAGAGGCTGCCAGAGAAATTATTGGCTTTATCAAAAAGATGGAGGTTCTGAACTCTACAGAAGTAAAACAAGTCAGGAGTGATCATGGTACTGAATTCAAAAATAATACTCTTGAAGACTTTTGTGAAGAAAGAGGAATTTCTCAAAACTTTTCAGCTGTAAGGACTCCTCAACAAAATGGAGTTCCTGAAAGGAGTAATAGAAATCTCATAAAAGATGCTAGAACTATGTTGTGTGCAGCAGGTCTCATTTCAGCATTTTGGGCTAAAGCAGTCAAAACTGTCTGCTTCACTTATAACAGATCTTTAGTGGTGAAAAGGTTCAATAAAATTTCCTGTCAATTACTCAAAGGGAGAAAGTCCAATATAAGTTACTTTGATGTGTTTGGATGCCCTTGCATCATTCTCAACCAAAGGGATCAGCTGGCTATATTTGAACCCAAAGCTGATGAATGAATATTTGTTGGACATTCAGCAATTTCCAAGGCCTACAGAGTATACAACCCTAGAAGAACGGTGGTTGATGAAACCATCAATGTTACCTTTGAAGAATCTACAAATTCCTCACTCCAAGACGATCTTAAATCAGTTTTAGGAGTTTTCTACTTTGATGAACTTCTACACCCAGATGCTGAAGATAAAGACTCTAAAGCTTCCACATCATCCAGAGTGGAACCTGCTACTCAAAGTGGACATGATGATGACTATATTGGTTCACCCTATGTGAATAAGTGCACTGATATAGTTGTTGTGCCATGTCCAGAACCAATAAATTTTGGTTTTCCTAAATCTTACAATGACGTGTTAAACACCAATTACACTCCTTCAACAAATGAACAAACTAAAGATGTCAGTGTGTGTGGTGATCAAGAAGGGTGTTCTACAAGACCTGTTGATGCTGAAACTGGTCTTTAAGATCAAGAAGAATCTTCATCGAAACATGATCCTAAGTGGATCAGGTGTCACCCAAATGAGCAGACAATAGGTGACATCAATAAAGGTGTGCAAACAAGGTGCGATACTCATGGAAACTTTTATATGTTTGCAAGTTTGTATCCCTGATGGAGCCAAAGAAGATTGATGAAGCATTGAAAGATGCCAATTAGATCACTGCCATGCAAGAAGAACTCAATCAGTTTGAGAGAAACAAAATATGGAAGCTGGTATCCATGCCTAAAGGAAAAACTATGACTCGCAACAAATGGGTATTCAGGAATAAGATGGATGAGCAAGGTCATGTCATTAGAAATAAGGCAAGACTGGTTGCTCATGGGTATAGGCAAGAAGAGGGAATTGATTATGATGAAACATTTGCTCCTGTGGCTAGGCTGGAAGAGATTTGTTTATTCTTTGCATATGTTTCTCATAAGAGCACGAAGGTATTCCCAGTGGATGTGTAGAGCGCATTTCTTATTGCTAAGCTGCAAGAAGAAGTATATTTCAAGCAGCCCTCAGGGTCTGAGGATGAACAACATCTAGGTTTTGTCTATAAGTTGGACAAAGCTCTTTATGGTCTGAAACAAGCCCCGTGAGCATGGTATGACACTCTTATTGAATTCCTTATGAGCAATGGGTACTCCAGAGGTAAAGTGTGTTGGTACACCCTGTGTGACGATAGCAGTCTAATCGATCTGCGTTATGATTTAAGTAACATTCTGAATATTAACAAGTGTTTTGATATATATGTTTAATATGTGTTTGTCTGTTATTGATTGTGTGTTTGAACTTGATGTAACATATTACAAGAAGTTCAAACATAAAAGTCAAAGAGTATGTCAAACATAAGTTAAAACATAAGTTTCATCACTTAAGTGTTTAAATGTATTGGCTAGATTCGAATATGTAAAGGAAGACATTCGAATCTGTGATAGATTCGAATGTATCCTTAGATTCGAATAGGTTAGATTCGAATCTGTCAGATGGACAGATTCGAATGAGGCCTTAGGCCAGATTCGAGGTTGGCCCACAACAGACTCGAATCAGGGCCTATAATTAGGGATAGACTCGAATCATTAGCAAGACCTTTGGCAGAATTCGTGAGGAATTAAGCGATAGGCGATCTCGAGTTTATCAGCTAGGTGAGTCCCGTTTCGGAGAGAATTAGTACGTAGGATCGTTCGTGTGTCGTTCGTTCAGCGTCTAATAGTCTCCGTGTTTCCGTTGGTTGAGAGTTGTCCGTCTGACCGTCAACGAGGATTCCGCACTCGTTAACGGGTCCGCGTCTAGATTGATCTGTCAGTGGTAGACCTTACAAGTGGTATCAGAGCCTACGGAGTGTTCGTGGTGTTCTTCGTGTTCATCAGAAACATTCTAGGTTTCTTGACGCTAGTTGGACGGTTTTTCTCTCAAAAACGTGTTTTTGGGCTGAGCAAATTCATATTCGGGAAACACTTTGTGGTTTTTCACGTTTTTGGTCGAAATCATTATTTTTCGTTTGAAAAATAGTGATTTAATCCGTAAAACGTCAAAAAAAAATCAAAGTGTTAGCCGTTTTTCGAGTTTGCGGCGCTCGAATCTATAGGAGTAATTAGGGTTTTACTTTATTTTCGAGTCTAACCAAAATACGCTCCTATCGAGTCAATTTCAGTCACTTTCGAGTCTGTGGTGTGTCGAATCTGTTAATACATTCGAATTGGATCTCGAGTCTATATTCTTTCGAGTTTGTTTCGAGTTTATTACTATTTCGAGTCTGAGCTTCGAATCTGCTGATTTTCGATTCTGTTTGTGCCTTCGATTCTAAGGGTCCTCGAGTCTAGGGGTTCTTCGAATCTGACATATCTTCGATTCTAAGGGATTGTTCGAATCTGACATTATTTCGAATCTACTTGACTTTTAAGACTTAATCGAATTTAATTTCAAAAGATTAAATATTAATTAGTTTCGAATCTATCTAGATTCGAATAAGTTAATTTAAATCAGTTTCTAATTAAATTAATTAAGTTCAAATTCAAATTCTTTCAGAAAAGATGTCGAACCTTCAGAAATTCCTTGAAATGGATCACGAAGTTGGGAAGGCCAATGCACCACCTAAGCTGATGAAAGTGGAGGATTACTACTGGTGGAAGGATAGATTCACGGATTTTGTACGATTCAACGACATGCGCATGTGGGTGTGCATTGATGAAGGGTACATTCCACCAGTATCTGAGGTAGAAGGCCGTCAAAAGGTTCTGTCATATCAAATGATGAAAGAAGATGACAAGAAACTATTTGAAGCCGAAAACAAAGCTTTCTCTATTATCCGAATGGCGTTACCTCAAGATATCTTGCACACATTTCGGACTCAGAGGACGTCGAAAGAGCTTTGGGAGTCTCTTCAGAAACGGTGTGAGGGTAATCCACGGGTACGTAGAAAGCGTACTGAGCTGTTGACCCAACAGTTTGCAATCTTCAAGGCTCTTAAAGATGAACAGTTGGATGATATTATCACACGATTTTATCATCTGATAACAGAGCTTGAAAGTCATGGCATTGAGTACTCGGACAGTGACAAGAACAATAAGCTTCTTGATGCCCTACCAGCCAAATGGGCTATGTACGTGGCTATGATTAAGCTGAATGAAGATAAGTACTATGCTCAATCACTGGATGACATCGTGGGAACGTTGAGGGCATATCACTTCGAAATGATAAAGGCTGAGACTGATTATGAGCAAGTCCAAAATCCGGCTATGTATTTTGGAAAGACATCCAAGTCATCAGTGACAGCTGATCAGAAGAGTGCTACAGCGTTTTTCACCGGAGAAACGTCATCGCCACCAGAGTCCGAAGACTCAATCAATCGCGCGTTCTTAGGGTTGGGAAGATCGGAAGAACCGCAACCTCAAGTCAAACAGGCATCGACCAGTCAGAGTTATTCTAAGATGCCAATGAGCGCAAAGTCGGCAGAAGAACATCTGAATCTGCTTGCTTCGTTTGTGGCCGCATACGGCAATTGCGTTCAAGGGAAGATCAATGATCCGGCTCTTTGGGATGAAGATTACGATCAGGTCGACCCTGATGACTTAGAGGAGATGGATCTTAAATGGCAACTGGCCATGGTAACCCAACGGGTTAAGAGATTCATAAAGAGAACTGGGAGGAATCTCCAGATGAATAACAAGGGGATAGGATTTGATAAGTCCAAGGTCAAATGCTACAACTGTCAGGGATTGGGACATTTCGCGAGGGAGTGTCAAAGACCGAAGGTAGAGTCATACCAGGGACAGAGTCAGCATCAAGGACAGTACCAAAGTCAGTCCCAACAGAGATATCTTCCGAGTTCTTCGTCTGGTCAAGCCAATCTAGCGGGTCTGATATCAAATGTCACTTCTGAAAGACAGCTAGATGGTTCTTATGACTGGAGTTCACATCCGGAGTCCAATGATAGAGCTTTTATGGCTGAAGTTACGGAGAATGGTTGTGATGAGGATGAGCAGACCACAAGGGACAGCAGTCCGATGTGGGTAGAGAAAGCGAATGATCAGACCGTGCTGGAGTTTGCTGCTCAGATGGCCAACGTG
>JAANYP010000896.1:74936-96955 GCA_020465985.1 Centrapalus pauciflorus
TTTTTCTTGTAGTGTATCACCAAACCCTTAAAAAATCTAAAAATTCAATCAATGAATACTCTTGTTACATTATTACACAGTGGGTAGATTTTCTACACCCGGCATTAAATATTACTAAAGTGTACCTCTTAATGTTTAATTAGGGTTTGTTTGTTAGAGGTTTTCATCCTCTCTAAATTGTCTCTTCAAAAAACAAAGGAGGAAACTGTTTCTCTCAAAACTGCTCAAGCTGCTAAGGAGGTAAATAAAGTTAAAATGTTTGCCTTAAAAGTCCAAAAGATATTGGAAGAAGTTGTCCAAGAAGAAGAGAAAGGAGAAAAGGTCTATGTGATCAAAGATATTGGAGGAAAGGAGTTTGTGTCCAAGGGAAAAGAAACTGTACCTACTACCCTTCCATCAATCACAACTCAATTCTATTTTGACAATGCTGCAAGAAAACAGTTCCATAATGTAGCCTACAAAAGATTGGCTAAGGTAACCAGTGTTAAAGTTATCCACATTTCTAGGAAGAACCAACCTTGGAAGTTGTCCATCACAAGGCATAGTGGTACTGAAGGTCCTGTGCTAAAGAAACATGAGGCAAATGATGTGGCCAAGATGGGTTATAGATAATGGATTGAGTTGGCCGTATTCCGTAATGGGGTCAAATCCGAAACTGCCAAGACTGTTAGGAGTTTTATGAAGAAGATGATAGAAAGGGTGAAAGATCTTGGTCTCAGTCCAAATGATGCCACAAAAGGAACTTCCACTGCTGATTACAAAATCAAATCCAGAGGAAAGAGAAAAAAAGGATACTGAGCTTGAGGAGAATGTGAGGCTCATTGACTCTGGTTCCTATCCTACATTAGTCAAAGGAATCGATCAGACTTTGCCTAGGGGAATTAAACCTATGAATGTGAAACACTCATACAACTAATACGAGTATTTCAAAACAATTATACAATAATTCATACAGAATAGTTGCGGAAATACAGGTAAATTTAAAATTTTTAAATACTTGAATTGTAATCAACATTATTCCAAACACTTTGCATACAACACAATAGAGTGTCGGGAATCACTGAATAATGTAATTGGGCTTACAAAGTTTAATATCATTTAAATACACACGAATTAATAATCAGTTACTAATTCAAGTAAGTCCAAAAAGGAATTCTGCTACTCCCGCCCCCAAGCATCATCAAAAGAATGGATCTCCTATCCTTGCTCTAAACAATATCTAACAAGTTGGGCCGTCGGACCTTTGTCCTTATCAGTTCCTGAAAAAAAAAATCAACTAAAGGGTAAACAACGTTGTTGTTTATTAAGTTTCTAGATTAGGGTACCAGGCAATATATGAATGATGTCATGCAATGCCATGAAGTGAATGTACAATATTAGGAGGCCAAGTAATGGCATAACACTACCTCATTGTGGTTACTACATGCTAAGGCTTACTGGACAATGAGTTTACAATCAACTGCTCGATTACCACACACACAAGCTTATCAATATGAAGTTTACAATGACGTAATACGATTACCACATGCACATGCTTATCATTTTATAGCGATAATGGTTCCCACACGCACAGGCTAACCATTATGATTCCGCTTGGTTACCACATGCTCAGACTTACCGTCTCGGCGGAGATAACAAATGAATGAGCAACAGTTTATCAATCGAGTGATAATATTACATCAATAATTTATGTGATGACAAAGCATGTAAATAATGAGAATGATACGAAAAGCAGTAACATACAATTCGTATTATGCATATAATTTCGTTAATTCTAGAACTCACAGTGGTTTCGTAATAATAACCCCCGGTCTCGATACCGAGTTATAATCGTTGTAAATAGGAGTAATGATCTCCAATGAACTTAACCCTTGAAACCCTACAAATAGGTTCATAAATATAGTATTCATAAGTCTTTTGTTTCATAAATACCATCAATATAGTCATGGGCTTCTATTGTGGGACCCGTTTTGTTTTCGAGACTATAATCAGATTCATTATTTTAGTCATTCATACCATCTAATTTTAATGGTCATAAAAATATCATACCATAAGGTCCTCAAATACAAAAATGAAGTTCGGATCATATATGGGCCAGACCACATCCTAATTTCGGATCCCACTTAGGTCATGCCCCATTCGAAGTTCGGATCGACCAGGTCGTACCCCGCATCTGAAGATCAGATGCACCGGGCCGTACCCCCCATCTGAAGTTCTGATGCAACGGACTGTACCCAATCCTAAGTTCGTCATGCCCTGGCCGTACCCCCTATCCGTAGTTCAGATGCACCGCGCCGTGTCCCATCTGAAGTTCTGATGAGCCGTAACCCCATCTCGGGTTTTTGAGTTAAAACCCATAACTTTCATCAAAACTTACATATTATGCCTCTAAATGATGAAACTAACATCATATTTTAATCTCCATTTCAGATCCAATGCTTTTTACAACATTTTTCCATAAAACACCACTTAGGTTTCATCTTCGTCACATGTAGAAGATGATGGGGAGGACCAAGAATAAGAGTAAGATACATAATAAAAAGATTGTGTACCCTTTTAGATTTTAAGTCCATATGGAAACTTCTAAAATTATATTCTTGTTTCTCCCCAATCAGCTTTCTCTTTTCTTTCTCTACTATTGGTTGGTGAAAAGGTGAACACACACATATTATTTGTGGTAGGTGTAGTCTGCGTACATTTTAAGAAAGATTGAAAGATATTTTCTTCTTTTTTTCCTAAAGGGAAATTTGCGCGAAAAACCCTAAAGTTGAACCATTTTGTGATTAAAAACCCCTAACCATTTTTTATTGTACAAAAAACCTCTAGCACGTAAAATCTTCTGAAATTAGGATATTACCGGTTATAATAGGTTGTTATGCTTACATGACACACACGTGGCGTCCACAAGGCAAACCCGACTTATGTGGCGCCTACGTGGCACTACATGTATAATTCTTAAACTGAATTTTTGCCTAAAAAACCCCGAAATTGGTGACTTTTTCGATTAAAACCCTTAACTATTTTATTCTTACCTCTAACCAACAATCATATTCACCTCTTCTCTTCTCCTCTACCTCCGGCAACTCCGATTACTCTATCCTCTCTTTATGTTCAATGCTTTTTATTTTATGTATGTATGTTCGATTAACTTTTGTTGCTTAATCTTGAATTTTAACTTCAATTATGCCGATGGAATCGATTTCTTTTTGTGTTCACAAGTTGCATTTTTAGGTTCAGCTTGAAATTGAATCTTCCAAGATCTTTTATGGAAAACTGAGTGAATTCTGATAAAACTTTGAAAAACTATTTTAGTAAATGATAACTTGTGAAAAATCCACTATGAAATGACTTTTTGACGTTGAAATTTCAGCTTTTCTGCAGAAAATTGCCCGTAACTTTTTTTTCTGGAGTGGATTTGGGCCTCGAAAATTTACCGAACCCGCTATGCTGGTTCTAGAAATGTAGATCTCTTTTCAAGCTTCGATTTGACGTATGGTAGGCCTTCTAACGATGTTCCAGTCAAAATTTATGGTCAATTTAAGCAGCAAAGGTCAAATAGTCAAAACTCGAATGCTTAATTATGAAACTCGAATGAACAAGAATGAATCTCAGATGTCTTATGAGAAAACTCGATTGATTAAGAATGAAACTCAGATGAAGAATGTATTAAACTCGATCAATTAAGCTTGAAACTCGATCAATTAAAACATGAAACTCGAATGATTAAGGCTTAAAACTCGAATCATAAGGCATGAAACTCGTTGAATGTATAATCAAACTCGAATAATATGAAGTTCAACTCGAATTAAGTGATGTTGAACTCGAACGAATGTATGTTCAACTCGAATCAAAGAAGGATTCAACTCGATCAAAGCTTTATCAATCTCGATAATCAATGAATCAAACTCGATATAAGCACATATCAAACTCGATCAGTTAAAAAACAAACTCGATCATCACTACATTCAAACTCGAATAAAAGCATATTAAACTTGATTGAATACAACTAAAACTCGAATATCACTGAGATTTCTATATACTTCGAGTTTCAATCAGTTTTCACTAAAAACATATTCAAATTCAATCTTTTTCACTAAAATCAATGAATCAACTCCAAATTGCAATCGAGAGTGTACTTTCACACACAAACACTTTTTGTGAAGTGTTCTTGGGTAATTTCAGATTAAACACTCCAATTTTGACAAAAACTTGAAGAACACGACTTTTTCAAAAATTCAGAAAAAATCTAAATTAAAGCCTCAGTGTTTGGAGTTTTGATTTGAGACTTATATCATCAGATTTGAAATCAAAAACGTCACCTTCTGACAGGATCTAAAATATGAATTACCAAGACTAACTGATTTGAATTTATCAGAGTATAAATCAATAATCTTGCTTTGAATCAAAGTTTAATCAAGAAGTTTGCGGAATAACACTTAATTATTTTAACAAAAACTTTCAGAATCAATAATAAATAAACACACGGGAATTAATCAAGACTGTTTGTATTGCTGAATTCATCAATTACAATCACCTCTAATCTGTTTGATTAGACGAAGAACACAGACTGTTCTTAGGGTTTTACAACCTTAGAGGCTTAAGAAAACTTAATCAACAAAGCAATTACAGACTCAAAATATGCAGAAACTCCTATACAATAGAACGACCTATTCTCTGTATTTATATTGCTTCTTGATATGTTTCCTTGACGAACTATGACTTCTCTGATAGTAGATATGCTGGAATCTTCATGTAGATATCGTTTCATGGAAATCAGCACTTTCTGTTTCAGAAACTGTTGAGCAGCTTGAATCTCTTGACAGCATGAACTGAGCAGCTTGAGTTGTTTTGCTCTGGCAGCTTGAACTTTTACACTGGCAGCTCGAGTTTCTTCAACTAGCAGCATGAACTTTGTTTTTACATGTAAAATCTACTAACAGTCTGAGAAGTCTAAACTAACAGCTTGAATGTACTTAAACTATTTCCCAACAATCTCCCCCTAACTTAAATTCTTTACAAGACTTTAAGTTCTATAAAAACATGGAAATAAATAAGTAAACTGTTATTTACAAACCAAGGCTTACAAAAACTCACAACTGTGCAAGCTTATGATCTATAGCCTTCAAAAATTCTCTCTTCATCTCTTCTTTATCACAAGATATTCTAGCTGATTTTACTTGCAGTAGCATATCTTTTGAAAAATTGAAATACTCAAGATTGAAGAAAATACCAGACCCATCTGTGAATTTGATTCTGAATGTCTTTGATTTGACAAACAGATCAATCTGCTTGATCTTTTTCCCTTTCTTTTCAGCATCTTCTATCTATTGTCTTGCAAACTCAGAATCAACCACTGTACTTAGATCTTTGATGAGTTGCTTGACTTGTGGAAGAGCAGACCTTACTTGTGTAACTGACCCTATATTGTACATCTTTATCAATTCATCTCTGGTCAGCTTCTGTACTATCTGCCAAAAAGTGTCATACTCTTCTTCAGGTCCGGACTCTCTTCTGATTACAAACTTTATTCTCAAGTCACGGTCATCCAGTGACTTAGCAAACTAGTAGTTAATTTGAGGCTTTGTAAAATCATACTGATCAATCAGCTTCTCTATCTCCATAGCCTTTTGTAGTTGTTGCTCAAAGAGCACTCTCTTAACCGATGAAGGAATAGGGACAGCTGCTTGATCAGTGGGAGTAGGTGCACTGACACCAGCTTCAGTTTGGACTGATTGGGTTGTTGGTTGGACTTCTTGGGATGGTTGAGCTTCTGGAGAGACTGTTGTTCTCTGTCTTTTGTCCATCTCCTTATCATGAATCTCCTGCAGCCTTTCAGTAGACATGGACAGAGCCATTTTCTTTGGAATACCTGCTGCAAAGGCAAAATTGATAAGAAATCTTCTATGCTCAGCCTTGGAGTGCCCTGTTGGCATCTTTCTTTTCCTTGCTCCTTGCTTGACCACAAACCCCTTTAAGTAATCACCTAAAGTCTCATCATCATCCATTGGGGTTTGGGCTTGCTGCTCTAATTCTTTGTCTTGTTCTTCTGTTATTTTTCTGGCAACTTCAGCATCAAAGGCAATTTGGGCTTCTTTTGAGGAAAATTTATGCTTTGGAGACTCAATGAGAATGCCCTTGCCCTTGTCTTTTGTAGCAGATGTTGTAGCTTGGACTGTGCTTGATGGAGCTTGAATTCATTCTCTGATCACAACTCCAGCTGGTTTTGAAGGAACAGCTTGAGTTTCTAGGCTAACAGCTTGAGAAGCTGTTGGGACTGCTAGCCTAGAAACTGGAACTGTTGGTGCTACTTGGACTGTTGTTGTTGGAGCTGCTTGGACTGATGTGGGAACCTCCTGATTCTCCCCCTTTTTGGAAGCATTGGTTTGGTCAGAAGAAACCACAACCTTTGCCCCTTGGGTTTGAATCATCTGCTCTAACTTCATAATTTTATTTCCACAGAGTGTGAAGCCTCTGTGAAGATAATTCATTCGCTTATTTTGAGCAGCATCTGTCTGTTTGAGAGCAAAAATTTGAGCCCCCTGTGCAGCAATGATGGACATTTGATGGTCCAACATAGCTACAAGAGGTTTGAGTCTGGGATCCGTTAAGAGCATTTGTTGCAGACTAGCCTCAAGATCAGAGAACACCTGAGGTGCTTGTGATCTATCACTGACATTAAGACCAGAGGTAGAAACTTCTAGGCCCCTCTTTTCTTGGTTCTAGGGACTTCCAGCTTGTGTTTGCACACTTGCTGTTGCCATGGGCGTGGTCTTAGCTATGTTGGCACTGTCCTGTGCCTCTTGTGCAGAGACATCAGTAGTGCCAGCCACAGAACCCATATGAACCATCTCTGAAGAGATGTTCACCTCCTGAGAGAGGATGGGAGTTTCATCAATGGGTTCCCTTTGGATATTCTGTGCAGGAGTATCCTCCTGCACAGGGATATATGGCTCTTGCTGATGGGAGGAGGAGGAAGGAGCTCCTGGTCCCCTTTTTCTTTTGTATAAGTATCTGAGTGGGCGTGTTGGCTGTACAAAAGGATCAGAGGGAGTTTGTGTATCGGGAGGATGGGGTTGGGGTCCTGGGGGTGTAGCAGTGATGATAGGCTGAGCCTGCTCAGGACCCTCTCCTCTGTGTTGTGGAATAATGTTCATCATTGCAGAAGGCAATGGAACATCAACACTCAAAAAGTTGGCACTATGTTTCAAAAGTCTCTTAAGAGAGGATAGTGAGTGCCTGTGGGAAACATGTATCCTTTTATGTGTATGAGAAGATGTGCAGGTGTGTGCAATGATTTCTGCTAAAAATCTGGGATACATCAAAAATTTCCCACTCTTTAGGGAATGATGCCTTAACATCCCCTGAAAAATCATGTTGAAAAAATTGAACCGTTGGCCTGTGGAAAAGCACACTAAGGCAGTGGCAATGTTAGATGAAAATTCAGACCAACCAGTTCTTTTGGGGCTTATGCACTGCTGAATGATATGTACAAGAAATTTCCATTTAGGAGAAAAATGGGCTTTTAAGAAAGTAAAAGAATCAGCAGGACCCCTATAGCCGATATTAAAAAATCCTGTATGTAAAGCATCAAGGGTTAGGTCAGTTATACCTGTGGCATCTTGAAGATGCAAGTGATGTCGGATGGATTCCTCAGTGATATGGATATCAGTTCCATCAATCTTGGAAAGGAGGGTAGGCACTCCATTGATGGTTTGAACAGATGCATGGTTCCAAAACTGTTCTATATGGGAGATGTATATAGTAGGGTTTTATGGATAGTGCATGATGGATATGGGAGTGCCTGAGGAAATCCATTATTGCATGGAACGGTTGGAGTTCAGCGTGTTTCAGAGTGTATGGGAGGCAGTTGTGTTCTTTTACGAACTCCATGGATGAACAAACGATGGTTTTAGGGTTTGAAAGAAGAATGTGTGATTCGTTCAGAGAGAAAGCAGAAGGCCGTGGAAGAAGAATATGTAACTGGTAGTTACAACTGAACGAAACTGGGACCTTTAAAGGTTTTGAAAGGTTGGGTCCCGCGCACACATTTTGAAGATTACCCAAACACCCTGCACACTTTGACAGATCAAGTGAAAATAACTAGCAGTCCGAGAAAATGAACTAGCAGCATGAGAAAATACTCATGCTGTTAGTGTAAAATTGTGCAACTTTTCAATGGAACAGTGTCTCCCCCTTAAATTAGCATACTGAGTCGATAATAATGAAAACCAATTAATCCATGTTTACCATACCAATATTTGATATTAGGAAAGTGAACCTTCCCACATCAAAAGGTTTTGTAAATAGATCAGCTAGCTGATCATCTGTATGTATTTTGGTAACTTGGATTAACTTCTTTTCATTACAATCTCTGATGAAGTGAAACCTGATTTCTATATGCTTGGTTTATGGGAATTTCACTGGGTTTTGCACAATGCTAATTGCACTTGAATTGTCAATATAAATAGGAGTGGATAAGAAATTCATACCATAGTCTCTTAGCTGATTTTGAATCCACATTACCTGGGAGCAGCAGCTTGCAGCTGCTACGTATTCTTCTTCAGTGGATGATGTGGAGACAGTTGTTTGCTTTTTGCATTGCCAAGAGACCAGTCTTGCTCCTAAGTATTGACATCCACCAGTTGTGGATTTTCTGTCAATGTTGCATCCACCATAGTCACTGTCAGAATAAGCAGTTAGTTCAAAAGGAGAGTCTTTAGGATACCATAGACCTAAATGTGGTTGGCCTTTAAGATATCTAAAGATTCTCTTAACAGCAACCAAGTGAGAATCCTTTGGAGAGCATTGAAACCTAGCACACACACAGACAGCAAACATAATATCAGGTCTTGAAGATGTTAGATACATGAGAGATCCTATAAGGGATCTGTATAGATGAATATCCACATCTATGCCATCTTTGTCTGTATGGAGCTGTTTATGAGGATCCATTGGAGTGCTTGCAACCTTTGTGTCTTGATAGCCAAACTTTTCCAATATGTCTTTGACATACTTTGATTGACCTATGAATAGACCAGTAGGCTTCTGTTTAACCTGCAGCCCTAGAAAGAATGTGAGTTCCCCCATTGAACTCATTTGAAACTTTTTGTGCATTAGGGCCTCAAATTCTTTGCACAAACTATCATTAGTTGAGCCAAAGATGATGTCATCAACATAGATATGGGCAAGTAGAATCTCAGCTTTGATGGATTTAGTGAAGAGTGTTTTGTCCAGAGTGCCTCTCTTGAATCCATTCTGTAGAAGATATGATGACAGTGTGTCATACCATGCTCTGGGGGCTTGGTGAAGACCATAGAGAGCTTTGTCTAGCTTGTACACCCTGTCTGGATACTTGTAGTCTTTAAAACAAGGAGGTTGACACACATATACTTCCTCTTCAATTGTCCCATACAGGAAAGCAGACTTAACATGCATTTGATACACTTTAAACCCTTTGAAACTTGCATATGCTAGAAATAGTCTGATGGCTTCAATTCTTGCTACTGGAGCAAAGACATCATCATAATCTATTCCCTCTTCTTGAGTGTACCCTTGTGCTACTAGTCTTGCTTTGTTCTTGATGACTATCCCTCTCTCATCCTTCTTGTTTCTGAACACCCATCTTGTACCTATTGCTCTTTTTCCTTTAGGAAGATCCACCAGAGTCCATACATTCTGAATTTTTAACTGTAAAAGCTCTTCTTGCATGGCTTCAATCCAGGATGAATCTTTTAGTGCTTCTGATGCCTTTTTGGGTTCTAGTTGAGACATAAAACAGGCATGTTCAAAAGCAGCTAGACTGAATTCAGAAACTGCTTGTTCAGCAGCAGCAGTCTCATTGTGAACCATTTTCCTTGTTTGAACAAGAGTACTTGGATCACCTAGTATTTGATTGAGAGGGTGATACTTGTGAACTCTTAGTGTGGGCTCTCTCTCTGTTTGGAAAGAAGTTCCAAGGTTTGTATCATCTCCATCAGAACCAGTGAATGGTTCAGTTTCTGGAACAGCTTAAGTTTCTAGGCTAACAGCTTGAGAAGCTGTTGGGACTGCTAGCCTAGAAACTGGGACTGTTTCCTTTTGTGTTGGAGCTGTACTGTCAGGACTTGGGAATGGCACTTCAGTGTCTGGATTTGCATTAAGTGGAGCATTCAGGACCCCTGGAGGATCACATGACAGAAGTGGTAGAGTGGTGAAATCATCCCAACTTGTTGAATCTGCAGCAGTCTGAAACTTTGTGCCAACAGCATGAGAAATTGTATTGGCAGCATGAGAATTTGTGTTAGCAGCTTCAACCCTGTATGCATCAGCTTCTGCAGTATACTCAACAAAGCTCAGAGAATTTGTTAGTGAATCTAAATCAAACAACCAATCAGGACCAGTGCCTTTGATATTAGCAGTATTTTCATTAAACTTAGCATTGGCACTTTCTTCAATTGTTTTAGACACACTGTTGTATACTCTATAGGCTTTGCTTTGAGTTGAGTATCCTACAAAGAATCCTTCTTCTGCCTTACTTTCAAACTTCCCTAAGTGAGTCTTAGTGTGAAGGATAGTACATGGGCATCCAAAGGGCTTGAAGAAAGCTATTAGGGGACTTATGTTATGGAATAACTCATAGGGAGTTTTCCCTTGTGATTGAACTACTTGAACCCTATTTAGAACATAACAGGCTGTATTAACAGCTTCTGCCCAGAAAGTCATTGGAAGATTTGAATCAGCTAGCATTGTTCTAGCAGCCTCAATTAATGTTCTGTTCTTTCTTTCAGCTACACCATTTTGCTGTGGTGTTCTTGGTGCACTATATTGTCTAGCAATGCCTTTGGACTCACAAAAAATGTTTAGAATGTGATTTTTAAATTCAGTTCCATTGTCTGATCTTATCACCTTAACTTTGGAATTGGATTGGTTTTCTATCTTAAGGACAAAAGACTTAACTAGCTCAGCAGTTTCATCTTTGGACCTAAGAAAGTATACCCAAGTAAATCTGGTGAAATCATCAACAATGACTAAACAGTATGCCCTTTTATTCAAACTCAAAAAAGATGTTGGACCAAATAGATCCATATGTAGCAACTGAAGAACAGATGAAATTGAATTTTCTTCTTTGGTCTTATGAGAAGTTTTGTGTTGCTTACCTTTAAGACATGCTACACAATGATCATCACAAATGAACTCCTTTTGTGGTAATCCTCTTACCAGATTCTTTTTAACTAAAGCATTCATGGACTTGAAGTTCATGTGACACATCCTTCTATGCCAAAGAGCAAACTCATTTGATGATGCTCTGGATATTAAACAGCTTAAAGTATTTGACTTAGGTAAAAGATCTGTGTCCAGGCAGTAAACATTGTCCTTTCTTGGTGTTCTAAGTAAAACAAGATTTTCAGGAACTTTGAAATCCTTTGAAAGAACAATGCACTCAGAATCTGTGAACAGAACAATGTTTTGTTTGTCACAGATTTGAGAGACACTCAATAAATTGTACTTAAGCTGTTCAACATACAGAACTTCATGGAATGTCATATTGCCTGCATTAACAGTACCTTTACCTGTAACCTTACCTCCCTTTGAGTTGCCTCCAAATGCAACAAAACCTCCATCAAAACCTTTGAAATTTGACAAGCATTCAGAATTGCCTGTCATGTGCCTAGAGCATCCACTGTCCAGATGCCATCTTGTTCTATGAGGAGACCTGTAGTTGCCCTGCACAAATAACAGCTTAGTTAGTAGTGGAGTAAACCCAAACCAAATTGGTTTTGGGTTGGCCTTGTACATTGACATAACTAAAAACTGTTTTTGACTTCTTATATTTGGTGAGATCTACTGATGAGTCTTTGGAGAGTATTTAGTGATAATATGAGATATCCAACTATTTTGATCATCTTTTCTTCTGACAGTCTCAGATGATTCACTAGCAGCTCCAGTTTGATGCCCAGCAGCTTGAGCTGTGTTTGTAGTGCTAACAGTTTCAGTTTTTGCACTAACAGCATCAGATTTTGACTTAGCAGTCTGATCTTTTGCATTAGCAGTTTGAGCAACAGATTTGTCCTTGACACACCACATTTGTTTAAAACTTGATTTAGGCTTTGCCAAAACTTGTTTTTGATGTGTGGACTGTTTTTATTAACTTTTGAGAATCTGTGATCAACTGTTCTCTTTGGAGCTGCTGTGGAAGGTTTCACTTTTGAGTGCTTTGCCTGTTTAGGATTTGATTTTGTGTGATTCACAGTCTGTTTTGCAACAGCTGGTTTGTAAAAACAATCCTTGGCTAAGTGATTCTTCCTTCCACAGTGAAAGCATCTTTTGACAGTTTGAATTGGAACACCAGACTTTTCTGTCAATTTCTGGTTCTTGTTTCTCTGGTTTCCTCTTACCTGCTGTTGTTTAGGAAACTTTTGAACACCATGCTTTTGGCATGTGCAGATAGAAACAGTTTTACCTCTTTTAGTTCCTTTTGATGAAGATACAGTGTTACAGTTAGAATGTACAGAAACTTGTGGAGTAGCATTGTATAGACTCATCTTCTCTTTTCCTTTCTTACTGGGAGCTTGGACTTCCATGGGTGCACTCTTTGTGTCACAGTCTCTATTTTGACTCTTATCTTCCTTTAATTTAGGACTGTTATCAAGGATAGGATCTACAATAGTCATAGACTCATCTAGTGGTTCATTGACAAGTCTATCAGCAACCTCACTCATTGGATGAATGTACTTGTTATTGTATGGAGGTGGAGTAGCTTTATATCCTATTCCTTCTTTGGGATTGACCTGAGATTTCACTCTATCTTTTAATTGAACTTCCATTAGGTGTTCTAGCTTTTGATTTGCTAACTTGAAGTTTCCTAGATCTATGTTAACAGATTCTAGCTTCTTATTAGCCTCAAACACCTTTTGTTCAGTCTCTTCTACCTTTTTATTTAGAGATTCTATTTTCTTATTTAGCTCCTTTTTCTCCCACTCATGATAGGTTCTATCATAACCCATTTGAATCTCATTGTCCTTATAATCATTGATCTGTTTTTCCAGATCTTCTATGGGTTGCATGTATTCATATCTCCTTTCTTCCATCTTAGCTAGAGTTTTGCACATGCTCTCATTATGATCTCTGTACTTTTTAACCATTTTTTGCATGATTGAGAGCAGAGCTTAGAATTTACCTCAGATGGTAGTTCAGTGGAGGAGACATTTGATGTTTCTGCCATAAGTGCTTGATTTTGAAATTCTTCCTCTGTCTGATCACTCCAGTCAAACACATCGTCTTCTTGAGAGACAAGTGCTGTTGATGATGACGTTTGGATGGGCTGTGACGTCCTTGATGGCTGTTGACCTTGAGATCTGCATTCTCTGGCAAAGTGACCAAGCTTATGGCATTTATAGCATTCCACTTTTGATTTATCAAAAGATGGTTTGCCTTCTGTCTTGGCTTGAAAGTTGGCCCTACCAGTTCTTTTCAGAAATCTTTTGGCCCTCATGGTCAGCATTGCATGTTGCCACTTTAAATCCATCTCTTCAAGATCATCTGGATGAATTTGTTCCAAGTCTTCAACATTTAGAGCAAATAATCCATCATTGGCAACAAAGGCCTCATAGTGAGTTTCAGCAGAGTTGCCATCACCACCCGAGAAAGAATCACAGTTATTAGATTTTTCAGAAGATAGAAGAGCAGTATTGTGATTATAAGAAAAAGATTTCTTTTTAGCATCAATCTCAGTCTCAAACACTCTTAAACTGTTATACAGATCATCCAATTCTATCTCATCAAGAGTGTCTTTTGTTCTCCATTGTGCAGCATAGATTGTCCATTCTTCTCCAAGAGATCTGAGAAACTTTCTGTTGACTTCATCTTGATCCAGATTGACCTTTGCACTTTCTAGTTCACTTATCAGTTTGTTGAACCTGTCAAAGATTTGAGTGAGGTTTTCATTCTTGCCACCAGAAAAGTTTTCATACTGCTGTTTCAAGAGGTCTTTTTTATTTCTCTTGGTACTGGCATTACCAGCAAACCTCTTCTCTAAGGCATTCCAAAGAGAGTGAGCAGTATAAAACTTTTTGAACTGATGTTGATAAGCATTAGGAATGACTATTTGTAATAGTGTGAGTGCTTTCACTTCATTCATTCTAGCCTTCCTTTCAAGTTCAGTTTTTGGAGGAGTTTTGACTGGTTTTCCCTCATCATCAAGTTCTGGATCAACTACAGGAGGGAATTCAACAGCTTCCCATATGGCATAATCAATGAATTGAATATGCTGTTGAATCCTGAGTTTCCACATCTCAAACTCAGTGGGCTTGAGCATAGGCACTTTGAGTCATTGCCCAGATCCACTGCTGCTATTTTCAAATTCCATTGTAAAAAGATAAAAAAAAATTTTTGACTTTGAAAAAACAAAGAGTAACCTGGTTTGAAAAACCTGATTTGAATAACCTAGTTTGACAAACCTGGCTCTGATACCACTTGACAGGATCTAAAATATGAATTACCAAGACTAACTGATTTGAATTTATCAGAGTATAAATCAATAATCTTGCTTTGAATCAAAGTTTAATCAAGAAGTTTGCGGAATAACACTTAATTATTTTAACAAAAACTTTCAGAATCAATAATAAATAAACACACAGGAATTAATCAAGACTGTTTGTATTGCTGAATTCATCAATTACAATCACCTCTAATCTGTTTGATTAGACGAAGAACACAGACTGTTCTTAGGGTTTTTACAACCTTAGAGGCTTAAGAAAACTTAATCAACAAAGCAATTACAGACTCAAAATATGCAGAAACTCCTACACAATAGAACGACCTATTCTCTGTATTTATATTGCTTCTTGATATGTTTCCTTGACGAACTATGACTTCTCTGATAGTAGATATGCTGGAATCTTCATGTAGATATTGTTTCCTGAAAATCAGCACTTTCTGTTTCTGAAACTGTTGAGCAGCTTGAATCTCTTGACAGCATGAACTGAGCAGCTTGAGTTGTTTTGCTCTGGCAGCTTGAACTTTTACACTGGCAGCTCGAGTTTCTTCAACTAGCAGCATGAACTTTGTTTTTACATGTAAAATCTACTAACAGTCTGAGAAGTCTAAACTAACAGCTTGAATGTACTTAAACTATTTCCCAACACCTTCAATCCAATTATCACTTCAATTCATCCACAGAATCAAAAACCTCAATTAATTTTCTGTTTCGAAAAAAAATTGATGTAACAATGTTCGAATAATGAATTTTCAGATTCAAAATTCACTCAAATTCAGCCATATTTGGCTCTGATACCAATTGTGAATTCATATTTCATGCAATTCAATTAACATTAAACAATTCACATGAACAATTATCAATCAAACACAATCTATTGAATGATTAAGAGATAAAATATTACATTGGAGATTCTCGGCTTTCTTGCAATGCAATCTTCTTCTCTCTCTAGTATTCTAACCGTATGTGTGTATGTGATTACTAGCAGCTCCCAACAGTAACACATGCAATGCCTATTTATACACAATACACAAGTATTGTGTAATTACAATAAGATCCCTAAACTCATAAACAATGTAATTGTTTCATCTCTATTTAATATTTATTCCTAACAATCTTTATGTTCAATTTGGTTTATTTGTGTTCCATTTTAGCTTCTGAATATGATCAGCCAGAGCAGTGAGGTTCGCTAGAGCCTAGATGGTGGAGGTTTCATTGGGAAACAAATTCTTTGTTTAATAAATAAAATTTTAATAAATATCCATGTCATCAAAATGCAATCAGTGAATACTCAATTTTATTTATCTTTGTTGGTTTTTTTTTTCCAATGAAAAATGATTTGGGTTTTTAATTGAAAAAACTAAACAAGTTGGAGGTTTTTTATGCAAAAATTTATTTAAAAATTTTACATGTCATCAGGTTGGCTGGTTGCAAGTTAGATTTTTTGAAAAAAAACCCCTAATTTACAAAGTTTTAACTGATTGGAGGTTTTTTGTGTAATGAAAAATGGTTGGGGTTTTAATCGTAAAAATGATCCAACTTAGAGGTTTTTTTGCGCAATTTTCCCTTTCCTAAAAACCATTTTAACTTACATTCTTTGCCAAACACCCCCTCTAATTGTTTCTATTTCTTTACAAGTCCTTTTTTTTTTACCAATAATAAAGACTTATATACACAACTTATACAAAATATTTATTTGTACATTACTATCTTCATTAATATTTACAATTAATTTCCCACAACAAAATTTTAAATTATTAGGGACGTTATAGAATGGCATGTTTATTGAAGATATAAAAGCTAGAGTATTCTTTGTTGATCTTTGAATAAAGAAAATGTGCTTCCAGAGGATGTCACGACTTTATCTAACTGGAGTCAAACAACTTGTAGCATTAAAGTTAATGCAAGCTTATTAAGATCACGCAAAGTGAAAAGCTACTATATTGGTTAAGCTGGCCAACAGGTTGGAGAGAGATGATTTTAATGATCTCAACTTGTTCTTTGTGAAACAAGAGGTTGAGGACTTGAATGAAAAGAGAGAAACAATGGTAGCTTTGGATCCAGAGATCTTTTTCAAAAATTGCTATTGAGATGAAACAAAAGAAGAAGAGAAACAATGTCCATCTACATCAGTCACTCCTCATACAAAAAGATCTCAATCAAACATTTCCATGGTCATAGGAGGAGATTTTTTTAATCAAACCTAATTGATATTCTTATAGAGAGTTTATTAGGCACAAAATGCCTTAATCAACCTTTGAGATCATTTGGAATATTTATCTAACTTATTTGAACACTTTTACATAAGTTGTAACACAACCAAATGTCAAAACTATCCATGTTTGTTGGACAAATTTGACATACATGTCAATGTTATTGATGTCTATTGAACATGTTTGACATACTTAAGTGCTCTGTTCTTTGAGAACACGTTTGACACTTATTAAAACGTGCTTCCAAGTATTCATAAATGTTTTTGGATGTTGGGATCAATTGTTAAATTTCAAAACAAAGTGGAAAAATAGAACTTCCAAAACCTGCCAAAGTTGTTCTATTAGATGAAGACAAATGAGATATTTGAAAAATGAGTGACAAACCTTTTATTATATCAGAATACTTTTATAAGGAGTCTAAATGTTCTAAGTTGAGTTACTCCTTAAGGTATAAAGCTTGATAAACAGATAAAGTAGTACTAGACAAAATTATTGCAGTACAAGATAGAAATATTTTTTATTAGACATGATTTTTTTAGAAAATGAGATTTGTCTCTTTATGAGACAATCCTGTCTTTCTCTACAACTAATGAATAAACTTCACAAGGATCCTAGTTTAGGCCTATATAAATAAGGTTCTAAGGAGAGAGAAAGAGAAAAGAAACCATTGCAAGATTCATGCATGCACCTAAACTTGCAAGGAAATATACTTCAACTTGAGTGACCAAAATTCAAAGTGTGTCTAAACTATACTTAGTAAAACAAACGACTCGAAAACACTCTTTTTTGTTTGCTCTTCTAATTAAGACTATTACTCCATTAATGTGATTGATTGAAATTTTTGCAAGTTAATTTGTAAACCATCCCACCATCTTCCAATATGGGTCCATATCGATTGAGCAACCACACATAGAAAGAACACATGAGATGTTCACTTTACATGAAGATCACAACTCAGACATAAAATGTATCCATGTCTATTGTTCGCCCATCTAGATTATGTAAGACCCATCCATATGGAAGAGTTTTATCGACTAGGTCCCAAGTTTTGTAACACATTATCAATCACAACTAAGATAGATTAAAATAAAGTGTGGAATTTAAAGTATGACAAAAGTTAGGATAAGCTTACAGCAAGTTTAAAGCTATAATATTAATGGGGTACAAGGACATTAGTCTATAACATAACCACAATACATAATATTGCTTCTACCCAAACCACCACCATAATTGTCTTCAATCAGTATCAATAGCAGATAAAGTAGTGGTCTAGTGACTTCCAGTTAGCCTAGAAGTACTTAAAGACATGGTTTGACTTGACGTTTCCTATGTCTTTTTATGCTTGATTAAACATGTAAAAATAATCAACAATTGTAAGTGTTGGCTTAGTGCGTTTATAGATTTAACAGTTAACATGCAATGACATATAAAGCAGAGACTTTATATGACTTTTGACTTAAGCGTGATTTTGACTAGGCTGCCGCTACCAGCTAGACATGGTGAGACATAAGACTTTAAGACAGAATGATGTCAAATCCCACACACACGCTTTTTGTTGGGGTCCATACCACAATTACTAGGCTAGCTACCCGTATGACAGCATGGGCAGACATCTGAGTAGACATAGATGTAGTCAGACATGGACTAAGTAGGAACAAATGAGACTATCGGCAAGAAAGCAGATAACTGTAAGTAAGAAAAATAGCAATATCAGTATAAAACTAAAGTTGAATTCAATTGCAATGACATGTGTGCTGGATGATATATCCAAGGCTACAATGATCCACAAGGCATCACCGTACCAAGATGTGCACATGTCACATTCTAGCTGAATTTATAAGACTGCCAAATAAAGCTAGAACAACAATATATCTCACATGAAAACAAACATGTGTACAGTTAAATCTATAACTCACAATTACTGGTTTTAAGGCTTGCTGTTGACTTTGACTTTGGCAATCAGATTACTCCACCACCTGAGCTAACTTAGGATTTATTTTTAAACTTTAGCTTAAATTTACTGACTTTGGCTTGACTTCACTGACTTGGCTTTACTGACTTTGGCTTTATAACACTGTTCAGATTTAGCTAAACCTATCCAGTATTTGGCATTCACATTAATATAAGCTTTCATGGCTTTACATAATACATTTGTGTATTTTTGTATTATTCTTTGGATTTCAGTAGGTTATATGTATAAGACTTATTCATTGTCTGAGCTTATCATGTCATTTTAGCTTTCTTTAATCTTCATGTTGAATCACAATTGGGCTTATAGCTTGTCTTGACATGATTTACTGGCTTTATATACTTTCATGATTTCTCATGAACATGTGTGACTTATTTAGTCATTTTTTGGCTTTACTTGTATATTGAACTCATATGAATGCATGCAATGGCATATTATGCATAAAAAAGCTACTTATCACTTTAAATGAGTGATGCATATGACTTACATTATAAATTATGCACATGGGCCTACGGCATAAGCTTTTAGGCCTAGAAGGGCCATGTTTAGGGCCAAGAACCAAGACTTTTGAGCCTATGTTAAATTCCCTAGACATTTCAATGCTTAATTATATTGTTATTTGACTTACACATGCTTATAATATCATAATCTCATCATGTTTTCAATTGAATTATTCATATTATATCACACGTATGATCTTACATCATTTCATGTTTATGTTATGCATACATGCATATAACTTGAAAGACATTACAACTATGGCCACTTTAATCATGCTTTGCTTGATTTTCATTACTTGACTTGTATAATTATGTGACACATACAAGTATGCTTGCATAAACTATCAAATATCATGGTTTTATGTTACTTCCACATTCACAAATATGCTTGTTAATGTCATTGGTTATCATAAATCATAGCACGTTTCACTAATGTTATTTATGTAAGCATACATGTATTTTGATCAAGGCTATTGTGATGCTTAATATATATCACACACACATGACAACACACTTTTATTTGTTGCATACATGTTTATTTAGTTATAAATTAGGCTGTTGTGATTTTTGTTCGTAGCCACTCCAAAATTTATTAAATCTCGGAGTCAATGTCATTCATTCACACACTTATGCACATCAACTTCCAAAGAGAGCTAGTTGGAGTCTCTTAAGACCATCAAACCTGGCTTGAAAATGAAAGAAGAATTCCATCTTTACACGAATTGTATGAGTAACCTATTCACCATTTACCATAACTCTTTGAATGACATCTTGCTTAATTTCTCTTGGATTCAAGGAGGTATGAAAATGTTTTGAATTTTCATCCACCTTAACACCTTACCTAATTCTTGTTTTCTGAGCCAAATCTGAATTTTGAGCGTTATTTATTTCCCTGATGTCCTTGTCAGCCACCAGTCTTCGACCCAAATGATCTGGAGTCGCCATACCCCCATCAATACGACCGTTTATCAAGTCAACTCCTTGGATAGCTCTGCTTTTTTCCCTCTCCTAGTAGCACCACTAGCCATATTTCAATCCTTTAACTTCTAAAATTAACCATTGCAGCTTCTTTTTTAAAGGCATCATCTTATCTTCCACTCAGCCATATGAATTCCAAGCTTCTAGAATCGTTTTTCAAAGTCATCTAAATCAAACCAAGACCAAAAAAAAATCCTAAATGGAGTTCGACCATAATCAAAATTGGAATTCTTTAGCTATATAGGACAATGATCAAACATTTGTTTTTCCAAAACAGTGGCACACACGTCTAGAAACATTTCGACCATTTACTCAGAGACAAAGAATCTATGTAGCTCAATAATGAATAATTAGTAAAATAATATATTTAATTATGAAAAAAACAGAAAAATAAAAGTTTAGTGGGATGAGGAAGTGACATATTTTATGAGATATTATACTTTATTTTTAAAATTAAGAAGATTCTAATTATACACCCTTTCGAGCTAATCACTCCCCTCTCTTAATGTAAGAGGGAGATTAAGCTTAATCGGCAAGTCTTACATCATTAACATAAAGATATGAGAAGGAGATATGTGATTAGTAAAAATTAAGTTCGAGAGTGTGACCTTTATTTATTTCTTTGAAAATCTAACCTATCCTACCAACGAATCTTTTATTGCCACCAATGTCTCTATGGAGACAAGAACCCATAATCTCTTAGTTGGGCAACACTCGTGATACGTTTAATATAGGCTAGCGCTATAGTTTATTGGTATAGAGATGGGATCATTGCAGAACCTAAATTTAGTGTAGAACTGTAGAACTAATATCGTCCATACATTAGAATAATCTAATGGTCTTGATTAAAAGAGTTAAGTTTGGAATTAGTGAAAAAAAGATTGGTAATAGTGATATTTTAATTCTTGGAGGGGTAAAAAAGGAAAAGATTGGAAATAGCAAAAAGATTGACATTAGCAAAATAAATATCCTTTTTCTTTAAATTAAAATAACATTAATATTATTAATTTTTAAATCAAAAAAATTATACCATAAATACGAGAATTTTATACTCTTTAAAACGAGACCGGTCATGATATATTTTTTTCGAAAAAATTTTACGTGTTTATTTTTCGTAAAAAAAAATTACCCAGACCACGATGCAATATATTATGGTGAGATAATGAGATCATTCGATATCGAATGAACACTTTGATATCGTATATTTAACGTCAATGCAACACTGCATATACGCTCATTATTAACAGAGCTAAAATAATAGTCACAATTAGTAGTCAAAGTTGGTGGATTTAACGAGAACGGTTATGATATATATTTTTTTATTTTTCGTAAAAAAAATTTTACCCAGACCACGATGCAATATATCATGGTGAGATCATGAGATCATTCGATATCGAATGAACACTTTGATATCGTATATTTAACGTCAATGCAACATTGCATATACGTTCATTACTAACAGAGTCAGAATAATAGTCACAATTAGTAGTCAAAGTTGATAGATTTAACGAGAACGGTTATGATATATATTTTTTTATTTTTCGTAAAAAAATTTTTACCCAGACCACGATGCAATATATCATGGTGAGATCATTCGATATCGAATGAACACTTTGATACCATATATTTAACGTCGATGCAACACTGCATATACGTTCATTATTAACAGAGATAAATAATAGTCAAAATTAGTAGTCAAAGTTGGTGGATTTAATGAGAACGGTCATGAATATATTTTTTTGAAAAAAAATTTACGTGTTTATTTTTCGTAAATTTTTTTTACCCATACTACCATTCAATGTCGAATGAACACTTTGATATCGTATATTTAACGTCGATGCAACACTGCATGTCCATTATATATTAAAAGAGTAAAAAAAAAAGTC
>JAANYP010000896.1:99225-126842 GCA_020465985.1 Centrapalus pauciflorus
TTGGGGAATGAGAGATCAGAATGACACACACTCTAAATGCTATGATCCCAGTTGTAGGTCCCGAGAGGTTCCCAAAGTATTATAGATTATAAGCGTGTTAGAGGGGGGGTGAATACAGCAATTTAAAAACTACACACTCTTTTCTCAATGTTTGTATGTATTATCAACAATTTGTTAATTACAAACAAGCTTGAATGCGGAATAGTTCAAGCTGAGATGACAGAAGTATGTTCACTAGTCTAAGACAGACTCAAACTAGTATACAATGAATACACTCACTAAGAAGCACTCACTGTGTTTACAAGACTTAAGAAACAGCTTATGTAAAACAGCTTAGACACACAGAAGCTGGTTTACACAGAAGACTTGCATGCATGAAAATCACACTTGCACGTTCACTCTTGGTTTCAGCACTTAGCTTTCTTCACACTTCTTTCTGACCTTAGAAGCTTCCTTTTATACTCACTTAGAGGATCTAAGAGAAACATCTTCATTGGACGGAATGAAAAAGGAGAAGTCTTGTTGAAAAGACAACATAACCTTTTCTGCACTTTTCTGAAAAGCAGACTTGTCTTCACATGTGCAGAACTTTTGTCTTTTTACTTTGTCTACTGTTGCATTGCCTTTAACTAATTTAGGAATGTCAACTTTGCGTCTTTCTTCCTTGTAAAGGCCTATTTTGATATAAGAAAAAGGTCTGTCACCCTTTTTCAAATAACCTTTTGTCTTCATGTTACAGAACAGCTTGGGCAGGCTGAGCAGTTCTGTTTTCCACTTTGTCTTCGACTTTGTAAACTGATCTTGTAGTCAAAAACAATACATGATGACTTGGAAACATATTCCATAAAGTGTTTAGCCTGTTCACAAAGAACAGGTTCTGTTCACAAAGAACAGAACACTTTAAAAATGCCCAAGCTGCTCAACAGTGTAGAGCAGCGTAGACAGTTTATGTCCAGCCTGTTCAGTAGACAGAGCAGCTTGGACAAACTGTCTTAGTTGCAACACATGCAACATATAGAACAGCTTTAGACTGATATTGCAAATCATTTTCAGGTTTCAATAAGGCATATAACAGGCCTTAAATTCAACCTTCAAATGCATCAACAGGTTTGATTATTAATCTCCCCCTCAGATGTAGAACAGGTTTGACTGAGGCCTTTTTGTGCCTAACAAGGGTTTACTCAAATTTCGAGTTTGTCAGAATAATACGATCCTTTCGAAGTTCCTTAGGGTTTGATTCGAGTTTTGCCTAATTCGAATTTGCTCAGGTTTCGAATTTACTCTAAATTCGAATTCAGGATTTCGAATTTGATTAACCTTCGAATTTGTCATTTATTTCGATTTTAGTTGGACTTCAAACTTAATCTTGAATTTAATTCCAAAGCAGTTTAAAATTAACTAAATTCGAACTTACTCAGGTTCGAAAGAGTTAATTTAAATTAATTTCGATCTAAATTAATTAAGTTTTAAATTCAACATTTTTGAAACAATGACAAGTTTACAAAGGTTCATTGAGATGGATCACGAGGCCGGAAAAGCAAATTCTCCACCAAAGTTGATGAAATTGGAGGATTACTATTGGTGGAAGGATAGGTTCGCCGATTTTGCGCGATTCAATGACATGAGGATGTGGATATGTATTGACGAGGGATACGTTCCTCCTACTACAGAGGTTGAAGGCCGTCAACGTGTCTTGTCATATCAGAAGATGAAAGATGATGATAAGAAGCTTTATGAGGCCGAGAACCGAGCATTCTCGATCATTAGAATGGCCTTACCTCAGGAGATCCAGCATACATTTTGCAATCAACACACAACAAAAGAATTGTGGGATGCTTTGGAGAAAAGGTGTGAGGGAAATCCCAGGGTTAGGAAAAATAGAATGGAAATGCTCAAGCAGCAGTTCGCGATATTCAAGGCTTTGAAGAACGAAAAGCTGGATGAGACAATTACCAGATTCTATCATTTGTTAACTGAGTTAGACAATCATGATGTCGAGTATAGTGAGTCAGAGAATATTGTCAAAATTCTAGATGCTTTACCAGCCAAATGGGAAATGTATGTGGCGCTGATAAAACATGATGAAGACAAGTTCTATACTCTAACTCTAGAAAATGTCATAGGAACGCTGAGGGACTATAACTTTGAATTGCTGAAGAAGGAACGGGATTATGACCAAGTACAGGATCCGGATATGTATTTTGGAAAGTCCAAACCTTCAGGGGCAAGTGACGTAAAGACGGCTACAACATTCTTTTCAGGAGAAACATCGACTCAGGTTGAATAAGAAGACTCAGTGAGCCGGGCTTTCTTAGGGTTTTCTAGACCAGAAGAAAAGCCAACTCAGTCTACATCTACATCTCAAGGGTATTCAAAGATGCCGATGAGCGCAAAATCCGCTAAAGACCATCTAAATCTGTTGGCTTCATTTGTGGCGGCCTTTGGCAATTGCGTTCAAGGAAAAATCAACGATCCTGCGCTATGGGATGAGGATTATGATCAGGTGGACCCTGATGATCTAGAGGAGATGGATCTGCACTGGCAACTGGCCATGGTAACTCAGCGAGTTAATAGATTCATCAAGAGGATGGGCAGAAATCTCAATGTCAGTAACAATAAGATTGGGTTTGATAAATCCAAAGTTAAATGTTACAACTGCCAAGGGTTAGGACATTTCGCTAGAGAGTGTCAAAGACCTAAAGTCGAGAACTACCAGAACCAGTACCAGAATCAATCTCAAGGGAGATATCAGCAAGGTAGTTCAAGCAGTCAGGCAAATATAGCTGGCTTGTTATCCAATGTCACATCTGACAGACAGCTCGATGGAACATATGACTGGAGTACACATCCAGAGTCCAACGCTAGAGCCTTTATGGCTGAAGTCACGGAGACTGGAAGCGTCGGAGCAGAGGAACAGGTAGGGGACATCAATCAGAATGATAGCAGTCCTATGTTGGTAGAAAAGTCAGAAGATCAGTCGATTCTGGAGTTCGCCGCACAGATGGCCAACGTGGAATTAGATCACGCAAAGGTAATTTTGAACTTCTCTATTTTTCGTGATTTATGTGCTTTGTGTGCTACGTCTAATGATAGATTAAACTTAGTACTAGAATCACATCAAAATATAACTGCTCAAAATGAATCCTTAAAATCAGACAATGCTAGCCTATTAGATATAAAGGAAGACCTTAGAAATAAGCTTAAGGCAGATGCACAAGATGTCATAGTTCTGAAGGACAAGCTGAGTGAGCAGTGTGTTAGAATAGAACTGATGTATGAACATGTTGAGGCATTAACCAAAGAGCTTAAGATCAAAGAGGTAGAGCTAGCTGAATCTAAGGTTAAGGTAGCCGAGGTGAATAGTAAACTGGAAAAGTTTAGGAACTCATCACTCAACCTAGGGAAGATCTTAGATTTACAGCGTCAGTCTAAGAAACCTGTAGGTTTAGGATATAATGAGAGTCCTCCACCTTTCAATGATAACTATGTACCTCAACCTCAGGAGAAAACTGAAAAACCAGTTGAATCAGAGGTAGCACCTGAACCTATGTCTGAAATGGTTAAGGATAAGGAAACTAAGGTGACTAGTAATAATGTCAAGATTAAGAAGGTCAAATTTGTACCATCCTCTAGTGATAGGCCTGTAGGACAAGCCAAAATTGACTTTAATGATCAAGAGGAGGAACCAGTCACTATAGTTGAGACGAAAGAACAAGACACTAGTGAGACACCTAAGTCAAAGGGCACACATAAAAAGTCGATTGACAAAATGTCTTGCTTTAGATGTCATGAAAAGGGACATGTTGCTTCTAGTTGTCCACATAGGAAGGTAGATTCTACATCTAAAACTGGAAAGCCGGAACAACATAAACCTTCTACAAGTGTTGCAAGCACAAGTGGTTCTCATAACACCAAGAAAATTGTGCAAGCCACACCAAAATCTGCTGTGAAACAAACACCTGTGTCAGGTCGAACCAAAGAAGTGATTAGGACTAATTCACCAAATAGAGTCACTAATCAATCTAGGTCAGGACCGCAACAAAATTATAGGAGTACTACACCTAGCAGAGCCTACACTCCGGTTATGTCACACACTCCTGTAAGACATCAAACACCAGGTAGAGCTCAGGGATATCAATCGGAAATGCCTTATAATCAAAACTATTCAAGAGCTCCACAGCAATTGCCTACACAAAGGCCAGGAGTGAACTTAACTAACTCTACACCACAACAGGCTCTAAATCAAAAACCCAAGTCACCTGAAAGGAGAGATGGGTATTTGAAAGAGTTCAAGTATGTGGACGAGAATGGTATTACCAAGTCAGTCATGGCTTGGGTTCCCCGTGTTAACTAACCTATTTTCTTTCATGTACAGGAGATAACTACAGGTCCAAACAACAAGTGGTTCGTTGACAGTGGTTGCTCTACGCACATGACAGAGGAAAGAAGTCTACTCGCAGACTTAAAGGGAGGGAATAGGGGATTTGTATCATTTGCTGGTAATAAAGGAGGAAATATCACCGGTACTGGAGTGGTCACTAATGGGACTGTCAAACTGGATCAAGTTTATCACGTTGATAAACTGGTTCACAATCTCATTAGTGTATCTCAAGTCTGTGATAAGAAGAACTCAGTACTTTTCACTGATACTAAGGCGTTAGTGCTGAAACCGGGATTCAAAGTACCTGAAGAGTGGATACCGATGAGGGCTCCAAGGAAGAATGACCTGTACATGCTAGACATGAACAAGCCGGAATCTTCGATGAGACTAATTTGTCTACTATCTAAAGCTTCAGAGACAGAATCAGTTTTAATGCACAGACGCATGGCATACTTGCACCTAAGGAAAATGAATTACATTACGAAAAATGGATTGGTGCAAGGTGTTCCCATGAAGAGTTTTCAGTTTGAGGACAAGTGTCTACCGTGCAAGAAACGAAAACAACACAAGAAGGCACACAAGTCCAAGACTCAGAACTCAATTGCTGCCACGTTCAATTTGCTGCATATGGACCTGTTCGGACCAATCAACAAAAGAAGTATAGGTGGTAGTTGGTATTTTTTTGGTTATTACTGAAAATTACTCACGATTTTCATGGGTTTTATTTTTAGGTACAAAGGACGAGATAACTGCCAAGCTAATCAGGTTCTTAGACCAAGTGGAAAACTCTTACGGAAGGCGGGTAAAACGTATCAGGAGTGATAACAGAACGGAATTTAAAAACACGATTATTGGTGTATATTGCCTATCAAAGGGCACAGTGCATCAATTTAGTGCACCATATGAGCCACAATAAAATGAGGTGGCCGAAAGGAAAAACAGGACTTTGATTGAGGCAGCAAGGAACATGCTCTCGGATTCAAAGCTTCCTACCATGTTTTGGGGGGAGGCAGTGAATACCACGTGTCATGTTTTAAACAGGGTCCTTACTGTCAAATCATTGAACAAAACTTGTTATGAAGTTTTGATTAAAAGGCCACCAAATTTAACTGGCATCAAACCATTTGGGGTACCATGTACGTTAATGAAAACAAAACATCAACCTAAGTTTGGTGAAAAGGCTGACGAAGGATACTTCCTAGGTTATGTGCCGAACTCACAAAATAAAAGGGTTTTTAACGAATCAAATGGTACAGTAGAGATTGTGTATAACATTGATGTTACAAGTTATACACATGAACCCCAAACTGGTCCGGAATGGATTTTTGATTATGACAAATTGTTTGAATCATTTAACATTCCTTCGGATGGCAATGCAAGTACAATCGAACAAGACTTGTCGTCATTAAATCTGAATATCGAGGGTCAAAGTTTTCCGAGGATGACCTTTCCATCAACATCTGAGCCTACAACAACTGAAGATAGATCTCCAGCAGAAAATGATTCTGAAATGCCTACAAACGAAAATCAGACAACAAGTTCTAACTCTGAATACAGTGTCCATGAGGAAGAAAACGTAGAGTCTGAAGTCATTCCCCCATTAGGTGAGATAGGATCAAATTTGGGAGATAATCTTAGGGTTGACGAGATAGAAACATTGAGAATTAATAAGGATCATCCAGTTGAGAGTATCATAGGAAATCCTAATGCTGGTGTGAGGACTAGGAGTTGTTTCAATAACTACACAGTGTTGTTGTCGATGATCAATGACTCCGAGGCCTTTCATACTTGCTTATATTCATGTTTCATCTAGCAAGTAGATCCAAAGAATGTGCAAATGGAACTAAAAGACAACTCTTGGGTTGAAGCAATGCAGGAAGAGCTGTCACAATTCAGGAAACTTGAAGTGTGGGAGTTAGTTCCACTACCTCGAGGAGAAGTTGCAATAGGAACCAAGTGGGTTTTTAAGTGCAAGAGAGAAGATTAGGGTATAGTGACTCACAACAAGGCAAGACTTGTGGTAAAGGGTTTCAACCAAGAGGAAGGAATCGATTACAATGAAGTGTTCGCGCCAGTAGCAAGGCTTGAAGCAATCCATTTGTTTCTAGCTTTGCCTTCCTTCAAAGGTTTTAAGGTTTATCAACTTGACGTAAAAAGTGCTATTCTTTATGGGAAAGTGAAGGAAATGGTGTATGTGGAACAACCGCCCGGGTTTACAGATCCAAAGTATCCAGACAGAGTGTATCGGTTAGATAAGGCTTTGTATGGACTACATCAAGCACCAAGGGCGTGGTACGAGACACTATCTAATCATCTTTTAGACAACGGGTTTGAAAGAGGGAGAATAGATAGTACGCTGTTTGTGAAAAGAAAAGGTGAACATTTCATCTTGGTACAAGTATACGTCGATGATATGATTTTCGGGTCATCAGGCGAGCAGATGTGCAAAGACTTTGAAAAGGTGATGAAGTCTAAGTTTGCGATGAGTGCTATGGGTGAGTTAAACCTCTTTCTGGGTTTGCAAGTCGAACAGCGGAAGGAGAGCATGTTTATTCATCAGACGAAGTATGTCTACGACATTCTAGAGCGCTTCAGAATGGAAGGAACCAAGCTGACAGCTCACTTCAGCACGCCGATTCAAGTGAATGATAATCTCGGACCGGGTACAGAAAGTGATACCGATGTGGATCCGATGTTATATCGGGCCATGATTGGGTCACTCAAGTATTTAACTGCTTCTAGACCTGACATAATGTTTGCTGTGTGTATTTGTGCTAGGTTTCAAGCTAATCCAAAAGAGATGCACATGAAAGCTGTGAAGCGGATTTTAAGATACCTCAAGTCGAAACCAAAGCTGGGAGTTTGGTATCACGCGGATGGTGATCTGGAATTGGAGGCATTCACGGATTCAGACTATGGAGGATGCAGCTTGAATCGCAAGTTAACAACTGGAGGTTGTCAGTTCCTTGGAGGGAGACTTGTTTCCTGGCAATGCAAGAAACAGACTTCGGTAGCCGTGTCAACGTGCGAGGCCGAATATGTTGCTGCGGGTAGTTGCTGTTCACAGGTTTTGTGGATACAACAACAATTGCGGGATTACGGTTTGACTTATACTCATACTCCTATTAAGATAGATAACCAGTCAACTATTGCAATAACCAATAATCCAGTTAAACACAGTAAAACCAAGCACATAGACATAAGACACCATTTTATACGTGATTGTGCTGAAAAGAATTTAATTAAGCTGGTAAAAGTGGCAACGTCAGATAATAATGCTGATTTATTTACCAAAGCTTTTGATAAGTCACGTTTTGAGTTGTTAGTTCAACTAAACGGAATGCGTAATCCAGAGTGACTTGACCTTAACAGAATTTATTTCTTTTTATAGCAGTAGAATTTCTTTCTTTTTATAGTAAGTTTAGTAGCTTAGAAGAATTTCTTTTTATAGTACGTTAGTAGGTTAGTTTATTTTCTTACTCTTATTTATGAAAAACAAAAGAAAAAAGAGAGAAAATCATAAAAAGTTCAAAAAAAAGAGAATATTGGAAAATGAGTTAAGTCTTAGATACATAAGTTCACAGTGACGAAAATTGGCACAGTCGATACAATCTCTAAGTGTTAAGCTTTCACACATAATGCACCTAAAACTCTAAGTGATATACATTTTCTAGTTTGATGTGTTGGTAGACATAATACACAAAGGGAATCTCAAGGCTAATAAAATATTCAAGAAAAAGTCAGACATGTCACTAACTTAGATGTATGATCAAATGGTCTTAATTTTTATGTTAGAGACATACAGACATTGATTCTAAATGAGGTATGTGTAACATCCTAAAATTTTATTATCGTAATTTGAGGATATTTGGTTTAAATTTCGTAATGAATATAATTAAGTTGGATTATGAAAAATGATTATGTATCTGGATATTTAAAAGTTGGTTGTTATTTTAAGAAATTAAGAAATTGAGAATTTCAACTATTAGTTAATAAGTATGATGATTTATAAATGTTAGTGATGATAAAACAAAGAATAAATCAGTATTTTATGGAACCGGTTAAGTTGAGTGGTGAAATGTGCAAAATGGGAAAGATGGGAATCAAAAGGCCAAATGCCTTTCATTTTCACCATTTACACTATCTACCTTCTCTCTAGATTTCCTCTCAAACCGACCGGCCGATTGTCGAGTTCTATACGTCATCGGAAAGATCTCGAGGAGTACTACAACAATCTACGGTTGCATTCTTGATTTCGTACGAATTTGAGGTAAGAATCGACCTTTTAAGCTTTTATATTTCGGTTTTGAAGACATGAAATTCGAGTTTATCATTTCTTGCATGAATAAAGCTAATTTTGCTTGAGTATTAGCTAGAATATGATAGAGTATGCATAATATAATCGAAACTAGGCTTAATACTTAACATATTCGTGATTTTAGACTTAGAAATGTATGATTTAAGCTGTAAATGATGAACAAATCCGAGAATGCCAAGAACAAAGTCGAAATGCATGAACAAACTCGAAATAGAGCTAAAATCGAATTGAAGCTTCGACTTTAACCCAAATTCGAAATGGAATTCGAATTTAACCCCTAAATTCGAGATAAGGTTCGAATCTAACCCCAAATTCTAATTTGATATTCGAATTTAACCCTAAATTTGATATAGGTTCGAATTTAACCCTCACAACATTCGAATTTGATGACTAAAATTGAAACCCACTCTTTAAGCTCGAATATATTGAATGAAACACATAGACAACGCATAAAATAACAAAAGTTATTCAAAGGATTGGGTTCGGACCTGAGATGGGTTCAAACTTAGTTGAGGATTGAATTTAGCTATGGTCCGAAATGGGATTTGAGATTATCTTGGATTCGAAATGGGGATCAAATGTTGCAACTTATAAGATTTGGTTTTACAAAATTAAACAATTATTGACACGAGGTATTGTTGCAACTGACTTACAGGTCCCTTGTGGTGTTGTTTAACCCACAGTGGGGTACTTTGTGGATCCGGTTGAAATCCCGAGGAGAAATAAAATTCGGATGAAGTTTAATAACGCACCCACTGTGAGTACCTTTGATTTTAGCATGTCTGCATCTGCTTTATGTTTGCATTGCCTGCTGAGGCCTGTTGTTTCATTTTCGTTTGGCACTCTACTAACTTGCGTATATGTTGATGCACATTCATACTTGTTGCATGTCCGTTCATTTGTTGTGCATCCTATTGATGGACCTGCGTGGTCGCATCTGTACTCTGATGTTACTGTGCTATATGACCAAGAGTTTGACACCTCTGTGGTCAGGATAGGCAGTAAGTCATCCCCGATGTAATGTCTGCCTCAGATGGTTGGTTTCCTTATGCCGAGTGTCAGCTCGAAGGAGCTGCGGCTCAGGTTTGCGTACATTGGGTACGTGTGGAGTATATGGTATCTGTTACCGCGGTTACTCTGGATGGCATCATAAGGATTTGCAGAATGTGTAAAATCATTTGGTATTCACTAAGCAATTCGCTTACCCCTTCAGTTGTTACATTTTTACAGGAAAAGGAAAATCCGCCGCAGGACCATCTAGCTAGGACGTTTGTTGAAGTATTTGAAGATTTCTACTGTTTAAATTGGTATTTGGTTTATGGAATTACTGTTGTAATAAATTTGGGGATGATGTAATACTTTTGAGTTTATAGACTTAGACGTATAACCTATGTAGCACCGTAGTGTATTGCACGCAAATTTTTATTATTTTATTTTGTATTTTATGCTTCCGCACTGTAATTTAAGCTATCAGATCATTATGTAATTGTTTGTTGGTGATTAATCCTGGGTGTATTGTAATTGTGGTTAAATGTGGCAAGGGTGTCACAGTCTGCAAATTTTCTAGGGGATGTATAGCAACATCAGATACATCTTAAAGAAAAGAAAAGAATAGAAAAATCATGATACTGAATTGAGAGTCAAAACATGTAACTCTGTTGTACGTAAGTACAGACCTGTTGCCTCTAGTTTGAATCGAGTTAGCAAGATAAGTCGTTTTGTTGTACGTCGGTACAGACCTGTCACCGCTGTCTTGCTAGCTTTAAAATAAACTTTAAGACAAACTAAGACACTCTATTGTATGTAAATACAAAACTGTGTCCGACGCTTGCCTTTTAAAGAAAATTTGCAATACCGAAAAGTTATAATCATTGTGTGTATGCCTTGATCATAAAAGTATGTCTAAGTATGAGTCACGTAAGGTAATTTCTTGATAAATAAAAAGGCCAAGGGATATTCCAAAGTGTAAAATGTTTAAAGGGAAAATAATACCAACAATCTCCTAAAAATGTGTGTCACGACAAACAATCAAAGGAATCAAAAATTCATAAGTGTGAAAGTAAGATACTAAAAGTGCGTATTTGACACCGCTATCTGATTGAACCTTTCTTTGACTTTCTCGCCAAAAATATTCTGTTAGTATAGGATGTAAATTTAAAAGTATTTTAGAGTAGTTTAAGTTTAAATTTTTTGTTCAAAATTTTATTTTATTTTACTTTATTTTATTTTATTTTTTAGTTTATTTTAGTTTATTTGTTATTTTTTAGGAAAAAGGTCAAAGTTACTGAGGATGTATATTGCTTTGTGTGAATAGATTTTTCATAGTTTGTTCCATTACTTGAAAAAGTTGAAAAAGTTAAAAAAGTTTGAAAAAGTTGAATTTTATTCAAAGATTTTCAAAATTTTCAAGTATGTTCGAATTTAAGACAAAATCGAGTAAATTCGAATTTAATACAAGTTCGAAGGTGGTTAGTATATAAAGGTCAACAGTGACTCATTAATGTCACCTACATTCGCTTTTGTTGTTTCGAACTTGCTTTGTGCGATTTCGAACTTATTCTTCGACTTTGCCGTTTCGATTCTTTCACTATTACTCGAAGTTTTGTCCACTTGTGTTCGAATCTACTTGTTAATTTAGGTATAAACATAAGTGTTATACAAGATTTAGGTAGTCTAGGACTCATTTATTGCAAAAAATCGACGGATTTGAAGTTTTAAGGTTTTAAACTTAATGATTCAAAATCCCAAGTTTTAACGGATAAAACTTCAAATAAGTTACATATATCTTCGATTAGAACCTACTAGGACTAGTGAATACAATTTTCTAAGTCTAATGGGGTTTAAATCATGGATTTGTGTTTGAAAGTGACCGAATTCGATTTTGTTCATCATGTTCGAATTTGTCAGTAAATTCGAATTTGCCAGCAAACTCGAATTCAAGTCAAATTCGAACATGTCCTTTGAATTTAGTATTAAAGTCGAAATGTTTACATAATTTTAAATTCAATCTTGTAGAAATTCAAATCTGTTGGATTTTGAACCTTGTAAGTTCAAAATAAAATAAATTTGAATTTAATCAGGTTTCATTTTTATTTTTCACTTCTAATATATGTTACTGTTTAATGTGCAGATATGGGTGAAAGAGCCTTCTTTCAGAAGCATAATATGGTCATATCGCCAGATCGGGAGCTTCCTGAAGCTCAGACTTTTAGACCAACGGTGGATTTCTTGGCACATTCCAGGGTGTCATATGCACTTTCACATAATGTACAGATCATATTGCCGTATGTTAGACAATTCTGGGATCACTTGCAAGTCGACTGTACAGTGACGCCAACAGTCTTAAGGACAAGAGTTGTCGGGCAACATATTGTGTTTTCTTCTGATATGCTCCGTCGGATTTTGCAGCTGGGGACTGTAGAACAGGAAGCTGGGCCAATCGATTTCACATTGGACATAAGGCAAGCAGCCTTTTTACGAATGGATTATGGACTGGATATAGCTAAAGCTTCGTGTATGAAGAGCGGTCTGATAGGCCAATGGAGGTACCTAACGCACGTCATTATGGTGTGCTTTGCACCTAAAAAGGCCGATTTTGATTATATAGTATCCAAGATGCAGTCGGCGATGATTGCATTGGTGTATAATAAGAATTTCAGCTACTCCGAAATGTTCTTTGCGGAGTTTGTTCATCAAATAACTGCTCCAGCGCGCGAGAGATTCCTGATGTATCCGCGCTTTGTCATGATGTTAATCCGCCACTTTTTGCCGAATCTGCCGCAGTTGCCGGATATTCAGAGTGTGGCTGTTATTGATAAGCGCATTTTTGCTGATTGCCAATCACATAACGCTCGAAGGGCAGAGCAGATTAGACCACTGGATGCACCTCTCTTTGGTGCAGTGGTAAATCCGGATTTTGTAGCCCCAGAGGGGGAGAACTGGGCTAGAGAAGGGCCTCAGCCGTAGCAAGTACAGCAACAGCAGCAGCCGGTACAACAACAACGCCCTCAACCACAACAGAGAAGAAGACAAAGAGCTCAGGAAAGACCGACTCAGGCATCAAGGCCTTCGTCAAGCAGAGTCCAGCCATCGGCAGCAGGTCCATCAGTGGATGCTACGGGCCCCTCAGCCGTGACCCCAGAAATAGATCCTCGAGTAGAGACTCTGGAGGAAATTTGGGCACAAGGCTCTCAGGCACAAGAAAATATTACTGCTGAGCTTATTGAAGCTATCTTGGAGCCGCCAACTGATTATGATGATCTTATGAGAGATATAGATGAATATCACCCGGAGGAAGAAGGTCAAGCAGTGACCACCTCAGAATCTGAGTCTGAGGAAGCTGAAGAGATAGAAGTTGAAGAAGTAGCCGTTGAATCTGTTGACCCATATGTACGTATTGGGCAATATGGTTCAAGAATAGTGGTCAGTCACAAAGAAGAGGAAGGAAAAAGAGCAGCTAGAGATTCAGATGACGACGATTCCGATTTTGAAGCTGAAGATCCTACTCCTTTAGTGCCATGACAAAGGGCGAAAATGCACAGATTCATGCAGGGAGCTTCATCTACTTCCGCGACAGAGCCTGAGATTCCTACTGTTCAACCATCAATCACGCCATCACCAATCACTTCTATTCCATCCACGTCGTCCACATTCACAGATAACCAGCGATTCTCAGAGCTAAGGAGTAAAGTAGATTTCCAGACAGTCCAAATCTTCCAATGTTGGGAAATATTCTAAGTATGTCAAGCTGTTAGTTAGATTTCTCAAACTGTTAGTAGATGTTCTGTGTAATTACAAAGTTCAAGCTGTTAGTTGAGTAAGTTCGAGCTGCTAGTTCAAAAGTTCAAGCTGCCAGTTCAAAAGTTCAAGCTGCTCAAGTTCAAACTGCTCATTAGATAAAGCTCAAGCTACTCAACAGTTTAACAAACAGAAAGTGCTGAAAATCAGGAAAAGATTTATATTTGAAGATTCCAGCATATCTACTACTAGAAGAAATCAGAGTTCCTCAAGGAAACAAATCAGAAGGCTTTATATATAGATAGAATAGGTTTTTCTATTGTAAGCTTGCACGTACATGTATTTTTTTATTCAGCTGTAATTGCCTTTTGATTAAGTTTTCATAAGCCTCTAAGGTTGTAAAACCCTAAGAACAATATGTGTTCTTCGTCTAATCAAACAGATTAGAGGTGATTGTAATCATTGAGTTTTGCAATACAAAAGATTTGATTGTTGATTATATTTATGTGCTATTAGTTTTTGAAAGCTTTTCTTAAAACAGTTAAGTGTTATTCCGCAAACTTCTTAATTGGACTTTGATTCAATACAAGGTTATTGGTTTTATACTCTGATTGATTCAAACCAGTTAATCTTTGTAATATGTATTCCCGTTAATATTATCAGCACCTTGATGATTTCTTATCACACACAAGAAGAAAATAGCTCAATAATTGTGAAATGATGAAGAAAGACAAAATGAATGTTAGAGAGAATAATGCAAGTGGCGGCTGGAATCTTCTTTCAAATTGTCAACCGTCTTTTTTACATAGAGAAACCCTAGGAGCTATTATAGCTCCATTTAATTAAGTATTACATCTTGGCAACTTTGGCCCCTTGACTATTAAAAAGAAACAAACTACATGGAATTAAATACAAGACTAAATATAAAGACAATAATTATTACAAAACAACTCCTATGATCGAAATAAAATATCTAACAATCTCCCCCTTTTCGATCATTTAGGAGGTCCTGGAACTCTGGCGTGGTCCGTTGATTCTCGGAGTCCAAGGATGACGTCGAAGCGTCTGGTCACTTGTCTCAAATGTAGCCTTTCGTTCAGGTATTCAACGCCGCTGAGGATATCCTAAATCTCCTTCGGTGAGCATCTAAGTTCTGGATTTGGTTGAGCGTCAAAGACTTGAACTTTCTGAGTAAGCGCTGCTCTAACCAATCTGATAGTGCCGTCGGAGTAACATGGAAGATTCTCAAAGCGCATGAATCTTTTGTATCCTTTCTAGTTCAAAAATATAACCCATGGCTGTCCTCGAAGCAGAACTTTATACGCCGGATAGTGGTCTAGCAAAAATATATCTTGATCAGGAGCTTTCAGACCCACCTTTACTAAGGCACTCTCAATTGCCATCTGGAAATCTCTGAGGCACATTATGATTGATCGGCGATTCATGAATCGAACCAGGGCTGCAAGAGCAGTCATGTTTGTCAGACGACCCTTGACTTTATTTTTCATTTGTTGTGCAGAAGCTCTATGTCGTCTATGTTTACAAAGTCAAGGTCGCTTTCATACAATTCTTGAACAGTACCGTCTTCTCTGAGTACCTCGAAGGCTGGAGTGTACACTCTGGCTCTCTTGTACATATGGATGTTATTGATCTTGACTATTTTGGATTTTGACCAGTACTTGCTCTTGTCTCTCTTTTCTCTAAGCATCATCTGATTGTATTCAGCTTGAACGCATCGAGATGCATCGGTCGTTACCATCAGAAGACGTCTACTGTAAGATCCCGACTTCTTTCTAAATACCATTTTGAACCTTTCTTCTAAGAAAGGATTTTGAAATTGATCAGCCGGGAACTTCTTCAAAAATTCTTTTAACCCCTGGACCGGAGGTTCTTCTAATTCTTCAGAAGGAGCCTTAAGAAGTTTCAATACTCGATCTCTCCGGTCCTGACTCAATTCTTCTTTTGTTTCAGCATCCAGATTGTGAACTTTTCCCCGTGAGTACCAATTTATCCATTCCACGTCTGTCATGTCGTATATTGGGGTGACATCTTTTGTTTGAAAACAGTCGACTGTTCGGGATCCGGATGTTTCATTGATGTGGGCAGGTGGAGCTGATTGAGTTGGAGGGGTTGATTGGACTGATGGGGTAGGTATAACCGGTGGAATTTCTTTTGGTGTGGGAGTGGGTTGGATTGATGGAGTTTCTATGGGAGTGGGTGAAGGTGATTGGATGGAAGAAGTTGTTTGTTCTTGAGGTTCATGGGATGGGGAATCCAAAATTTCAATTGGAATTGGAGGTGATTGTTGTGGAGATTGGGGTTCAGACTTTGGTGTGAGAAAGGTATAGTCGTTATCAGTATCAGAGTCTGAGTCAGACACTAATATGATTTTGACTTTATCGTATTTAGGCTCATATATCACCATTGCTGACATAGGGTCTAACGGAGCTGGGCCCTCAATCTGTAGAGGTTCATATTCTATCATCAATGCTTCCGTAGCCTCATAAGTCTGATCCCCAGACCCAGACCCTTGATTTTTTGTGCCTTCAGCCTCTGCTCCCCCTACAATAATCATGGGGTCCTCATGGTGAACCTTTCGTCTTTTCTCCCCCTCATGACGATCAGGGTCGTCCTGATCATCATGCTTTCTCTTTGGGGCCTTGGCCTGAGGGCGGCACTGGTGTTCGATGACCGCCGACTCTAGGCGATCCATTCTTGAATTTAACTGCTCTTGGACTTGAAGAATTAAACGGTTAAGGGCATTGATATTATCAGAGAGCTCTGCTATCTGAAGTTGAACTGAATGGGAACCTGGTGGGGGGCCAGCTTCGGAAGCGACACCCTTACCCTTGATCAGTGAAAGTAGGGCGGTGTGACGCTCCTCGGCAGCTTCCCTTTGGGCGTCCAGGTCAGCCCGGGTGATCACGCCGGCAGCACGTAAAGCTGCCGTTAACATCTCCAAATTTATTGGGAGATGGCCGGAAGTGGATGGCGTTGATGGAGCCACTTCCGGTCTTCCTTCCGTCATCTCTGGCTCCTGAATAGGATGCGCAGATCCGGAAGTTTGAGGAGGTGCCACGAAGGCAGCTCTTGGGGATGCCACAGAGGCATCGTGCGGTGTCTGTGTTATGGGGGATGGAATCGTGATGGAATGAAGGGCGGTCACTTGGGGAGGAGTGTGACCTCTTTCAACACCGCCACTCTCCGAATGAGAGGGCGATGGAGTATGTGGTAGAACCCCGTGAAATGAAGTGGTTTCCCTTTTAGGGGAAACCAAGGGGGTGGTGGGGGTGAGTTCGACCGTTGGACGGACGGTCTTATAGTGAGGAGTCCGGCTTATAGGGCTTAGTTCACCCTCAGATAGTACCTCCCTCGCTCTCACGACAGAGACGGTTCTTTCTGAATCCGCCGTCTCTGCTGTCTCACCTCCTACTTCCTCCCTTACTATCACAGTCTCCCCCTCACCCATACCCAGAGGTTGCTGAACATCCACCCTAACTCCCTCATGCTCACTCAAACTTGCCTCACCTTCGGATTGGCTAGTCTCAGACGATTCTGACTGAGACACATCCGGATAATTCTCCTGAATATATGCCCTAATCCGCTCCATGCCCCTTGACCTCATTAGTAGAGACAGAGGAATTTTCATTACTGGCACTATCGGGGCCCCCTTTGGCAGAGTTAACTTCTGTATCGCCACGGTGGGGTAGACATCTGCCTCCGGACGTTCATGGATGTCATCGTCATTGTCCATTGCATATTGTATGATTAACTGCGGAAATCTCTGTAGAGGAATATACTTTCTGCCTTTCTTTGAGCTCCTCTCTACATGGACTCTTCGTAATTCCTCAAATAACAAGGCAGCATAGTCCACATGTCGGTCAAAGGCAAAGCCTGTGAACATGGCTAGTACCTGAGCCGACGCTGAGTCATGTTCGGAATGCTTGGCGGTGAAGCATTTGTTAATCACATGAAACAGTATCCGCCAGTGGGATTGAAGGTTCTTTGTGCGAAAGTCTGATGGTTTAGAAAGAGGGTCGTCATAACCCAGAGTTTGAATCTCAGCTAGGGTTTCAGAGACGGATGGGTTGGGTTCAAAACGTTCGCGGGTTGGAAGGTAGAATTCGGCTGGTAGGTGAAGGATGTGGCGGATGGCAGAAATATATTGACTTTGACCGGAACACAGTCAATGGTGGATGTGAAATGAGGTTCGGGGTCTGACAGATATTTTAGCCTGTTCCAGAATTGTTGGAGATAGATCTGGGGAACAGCTATGGCGGTGGATAAGGCATAGTAGATGGGATGGCGAGTGAGGATGTCGAATGCTAGGGTTTGGGGTTCTTTGGTTAAGATGGAAACATCGAGCTGCAAGTTATGTGGAATGAACTCGACAAACTCGGTGTTGGGGAGGATGGATTCTTCTGGGAGTTGGGCGTTGTTGTTTGGGATGGTGAAATGGGGTATGGTGAGAATAACTGCGGGTTCCATCATCCTGCAAGGTGCATCAGAGTTAGAATAAGAAGACTCAACTGATAAGGCATTGATGTGAAGTCTAGATTAGTGTGAAATAGAAACTGCCTGATCTGTTTAGCATCGGGTCTTTATTAGTAGAATAAAACTCAAAGTCAATCGTTAAGAGACCGATGTTAGATAAGATCATTTCACTCAAACACTAATCCTAAGTCTAATCAATGGTGCACCATGATGAAAATATTTTTGGGATTTTTGAAAATGCAAAAATGGAAAAATGAAAAATTTTAAAAAAAATGCTAAGTGTGGGATTTCGGATGGTCCGAATTCGGATGAACAGTGTCACCGAATTCGGATCAGGCCGAAATCCGGATGATGCATGAATGGTGAGTGGGGGTCCGAATTCGGATAAGGTGACAATAGGGACCGAATTCGGATGATGGTCCGAAATACATTGGATGGAATGAAAGCTGGTCCGAAATCGGATGGAACATGAAGTTGATCCGAATTCGGATGGGGACCGAATTTGAAGTATGCAATGATATGGAACGGACTTGATTTCGGATGGTATATAGAATTCGGATGGGAACCGAATTCGGATATCATCCAAATTCGGATGAACAGTAGCAAATTTTCTTAGACTAAATTCAAAGTCTTGAAATGTTTTGGCATTACAATGATGGTCCGAATTCGGATCAACAGTGGTCATCCGAGTTCGGATGGACTGCGGTCTGAATTAGGATTTTAAACTCTGAAATTTATGAAAATTAGTCTAAGTGGGGGCATCCGAATTCGGGTGTTGGTCCGAATTCGGATCTACAGTGGACATCCGAAGTGCATGTGTGCAGTTAATGTGTTCATGCAAAATTTGAACGTGAACAGTGAAATGTAACGAAAATGCATGAAATTAAACATCCTATACTACAATCTCATAAAGAACATTTTATCTAACTACAACTAAGTAAAACTAACACATTAAACAACCTAAAACTAAGAAAAACCGAAAAGAGAAACTAAGTAAAAGTTGAAATTCAAAGTCACAATTTATGATGTTAAACACTGAAATAAAGATAGAAATGGTTTACCTGAAAGTGCCGAATATGGAAAATGCAAGAAAATCGAAGGAAAACGGTGGTCCAAAAGCTTGAAATGGTAGAAATGGCGGTTTGTGGGCGGTGGCTGTCGACGGGATGAAAGGAAGAAGAAGAGAAGAAAATATCTTGGAGATGAAGAAAGTGAAAAGTTGACTGTTTGACCCTCTTATTTATACTCGACCGGGTCGGGTCGGGGCATGGGATCCGCGTCCAAACCAGGGAAATTGGGCCGCACACACAACAAAAAAAAAATATTTTGGGCTCTTAACAAATATTGAAACAAGATTAAAAAAAATTGGCCCAATATATTACATCTTTTTGGGTTTTTCTATGAGACTTAAAAAATTTTTTTTGGTATTTTTCTTTGATCTTTTTAAATTAAGATAAAAATAAAATAAAATAAAATAAACTAAAATATTTTTGGCTTGTTGATAAATTTGAAAGACTGACCTATTAAATTAAACTTAAGAACAAATAAAAAAAATAAAAAAAATAAAAAAAATAAAAATAAAAAATAAAAAATACGTCCAACCTAAAATTTCAAATTTAACTACAAAAATTAAAGAGAAACACAGAATTATAAAATTTAAAATCCTAACTAAACCCCCCCCCCCCCTCAAATAAATACCAGTTCTTTTTCTTTTCTTTTTCAGATTTAAACTCGACAACCCTTTTTAGTCTTTCAAGCACAAACAAACCTGGATATTGTTTGCATCCCACTCCGTGATGAACAATTCACACAGTAATTTGTCAGGATCATTAATTATTAAAAATATACACAGATAAGGAAATATCGAGTTTCAATTTTGTGACACAAGCCTTAAATTTAAATAACAGATATTTTCTAAAATAAAGGAATTTCAATCATGATAGATTGAAATAGAATTATTTAAGACAATATCTGAGATTTAATTGGAAGGCGGATTCAACATGCCGATATGGGATACTAAAAACTGAAAACGAGGTTCGTCTAAAGCTTCAGTAAATATATCCGCAAGTTGGTATTCCGTGCCAACAAAATACAACTCAATGGTTCCCTTCTCTACGTGATCTTTAATAAAATGATACCTGATATCTATGTGTTTTGTTTGAGAGTGCTGCACGGGATTGCAAGAGATGGCAATTGCACTTCGAGAATCACAGTAAATTGGGATATTGGTGAGTGAGAATCCATAATCGCGTAATTGTGTTCTCATCCACAGCACTTGAGAGCAACAGCTTGCAGCTGCTACATACTCAGCCTCAGTTGTAGAAGTGGAAACACAATTCTGCTTTTTGGAAGACCAACTCACCGGTCTATCTCCTAAAAACTGTATTCCTCCCGACGTGCTTTTTCTGTCAACTCTACAACCTGCAAAATCAGCATCTGAAAACGCGGTAAGATCGAAATCGGTTCCCTTTGGATACCATAGACCAAGTTCAGGTGTACCCTTAAGATAACGAAAAATGCGTTTTACCGCAGTTAGGTGTGATTCTTTTGGGTCGGCCTGAAATCTAGCACACAGACATGTTGAAAATATTATATCCGGCCTACTGGCAGTCAAGTATAGTAAGGATCCTATCATCCCTCTGTAAGTTGTATTATCGACACTTTTCCCGGAAGGATCGGTGTCTAACTTACAGTTGGAGGCCATGGGAGTTGCGATACTCGTGCAAGAGTCTAACTTATACTTCCTGAGAATGTCAAGAGTATATTTCGACTGGTTCACAAAAATCCCATCCTCAAGTTGTTTGACTTGTAATCCGAGGAAAAAGTTCATTTCCCCCATCATACTCATCTCGAACCTGGACTCCATTAGGGCTGAAAAATCCTTACAAAAACTACTGTGAGTAGATCCAAATATAATATCATCGACATATATTTGTACTAGCATTATATGTGGGCCTTCCCTTTTAGTGAACAGAGTTGTGTCCACCAAACCTTTATAGAAACCGGCAGAAATAAGGAAATTTGAATGACTATCATACCATGCTCGAGGTGCTTGTTTTAAACCATAGAGGGCTTTATCTAGCACATAAACATGGTCAGGTTTATGTGCATCAACAAAGCCTTGTGGTTGTTCAACATACACCTCCTCGTTAAGTTCACCGTTTAGAAAGGCAGTCTTGACGTCCATTTGGTACACTTTGAAATCTTTGTGTGCCGCGTACGCCAAGAAGATTCTGATTGCTTCGATCCGTGCAACTGAGCGAAGGTCTCGTCATAATCTATCCCTTCTTGTTGTCGGTAGCCTTCGGCAACAAGTCTTGCTTTATTCCTTATCACAATGCCGTTCTCATCTCGTTTGTTCTTAAAGATCCACTTTGTTCCGATGCCTGTACGGTCTTTTGGTTTGGGAACTAACCGCCATACTCTTAGCTGTTCGAACTGGTTGAGTTCCTCTTGCATTGCAACTATCCAATCTGGATCTGTCAGGGCTTCATCCACACGAGCGGGCTCTATCATACTCAGGAATGATGCAAAGAGGCATTCATTAGCAGATGCCCTACGAGTTTGGACTCCTGTTAATACATCACCAATGATTTGATCTGTTGGGTGACTTCGGGTCCATTTGATCTCATGTGGAAGGGGTGCTCGGGATGGAACCTCTGTGGTTAATGTGGGGATGGATGAAGATTCATGGTCAATGGTTTCAAATGAAGGTACCACTGGTTCTGGTTCGATTCCCGATTGTTTAGGTGAGGGAAGAATTGTTGGTATTATATGTGAGGGTATTATAGGAGTAGATTCAACTGCGGATGTGTCGGTGGATGATGTAGATGGATGAGGGTACGTTGAAGAAGATGGAGCGGAGAAACTTTGTGGCGCAGTTGAACTGGAAGGATCACCTACATTATTGACAACATTAGAAACACTAGCGTTAGGACCAAAAAATTCAACATAAAAAGGATCAAATAAATTAACCAAATCAGAAGAAGAAAAAGAAATGGGGTTAGTGGAAGAGTCTCCAGGCATTTGAGTAATGCGTGGTCCTGATTGATCAACTTCGGGTGCCAGTTCAGCCAACTCATCAAATGTGACGTGCACACTTTCATTGACTGTTCTGGTTCGGGTATTGAATGCGCGATATGCCTTCGAGTTGGATGAGTATCCAATGAAGATCGCTTCATCCGCCTTTTCGTTAAATTTCCCGAGGTTGTCTTTGTCATTCAGCACATAGCACCTGCAACCAAATACACGTAAGTACTTGATAAATGGTACTTTATTCAAAAAGAGTTGGTAAGGAGTTTTGTTAAAGCGCTTATGGATGATGGAGCGATTTTGTGTGTAGCATGCTGTTGATACGGCTTCGGCCCACAAGAACGGAGGTAGCTTCGAGTATGTGAGCATTGTACGAGCAGCTTCCACAAGCGTACGGTTACGCCTTTCCACGACCCCATTTTGTTGAGGTGTTCGAGCAGCAAAGTATTGATGCTGAATACCTTTGGATCGAAGGAAGCCCTCAACTACCGAGTTCTTGAACTCCGTGCCGTTATCTGATCTGCTTGATTGCACTGACAGCTGCTGTTGGGTCTCGACACTCTTGATAAGATCAATGATTTCTTGAGCTGTCTCGTCCTTGGAACGCAAGAACTTGACCCAGGTATATCGAGAATAATCATCAACTATAACCAACACATATCGTTTTCCATTTATGCTTTGAGTCCTCATCGGTCCGCATAAATCCATTTGAAGTAACTCCAATACTCTTTTTGTTGATGGTTCGGGCTTTGGTTTGTGAGATGATCGTTTCATTTTTCCTTTCTCACAAGCTCCACACAGATGGTCCTTTTCGTAGCGCAATTCAGGAAGACCTTTGACCAATTGTTTTGCAGCCAGCTTGTTGATATTATCAAAATTCAAATGGGATAATCTTCGATGCCACAACCAAGAGTCTTTTGAAGAGGCTTTTGATAGTAGGCAAATGTTATCCTTCACTATTAGCTTAGCTACATCGATGGTGTAGAGGTTAGAGTTTCGGGAACCTGTTAAAATTTCTTTTCCATCCATACTCTTAACACTGCAGTTCTTAGCCCTAAACGTTACCTCTAGTCCTTTGTCGCAGAGCTGTCCTATGCTAAAAAGATTATGTGATAACCCCTCAACATAGTCAACATCCTTGATGACTAGATTATTTAGAACTAAGTCCCCGTATCCTTTGATGTGAGCCTGATGGTTGTTCCCGAATTACACAGTTCCGCAATACTGTTCAACAACGTTGGACAACAATTCTCTTCTTCCAGTCATGTGCTTGGACCAACCCGAATCCATATACCAAATGGACTTAGCCTGAAAAACACATAAATTCATATAATGAAAAACTATATGCATTCAAACACATCCATTTTTAATTCACAATCAAACCGTGTTCTGAACCGAGATGTTTAGAAAACATGATGAATTAAGACCTGTGTGCACAGAAGCCAAACGTGTCGGTTTAAGCACAACCAACAAGCAAAAGAACGGGTCCTAGTCTAAGGTAACTAGAAGCCATTTCTTTGAAGCATGGGTCTTGATCAGAAGTAACCAAGAACCATCTGCATTAAGATCACACAACCTTGGGTACCCACCTCAATATGGGTCCCTTTTTGTTAGGATTTCCAGTTTTATATGGCACGTGTACAGTTTTAGAATCCCAACTAGCATTTGTGTGTGGTCCGGATGCACAACCCTTTGGAATCCATTGAAGATTGGATTTATTGGGTTTTGGAACCTTAGGCGCTGAAATTGCCTTTGGTTTTTGTCTTTTTGAGACCTTTTTGACCGTTGCTTTGGTTTTGGGCCTTGGCAACGGACACATCTCAATTTTGTTTGTGGCCGATGATGCACTATTTTTTGTTTTCTTTTTCCGAATACGTTTAACAGGATATGGCACGAAAGCATTCATTTCAGGAACCTGTCGTCTATATCGAGTTGGACACAGATTAAATAAATCACTGAAAGAGTACTTTAACGGAACAACAGAATTCGGTACAACATTACAGACATTGTCACACACATTGTTACATAAATTATCTTTAGAGATTACAGACATCCTATCTCTAGTAACAAATTCATTTGGCATTAAAGCCTTCTTCACAAAAAAAACTTGTAAAATCCTGCATGGTGGTTTTTGGGACTCTCCTTATATGATCTGTAGGAACAAAACGATTAGAGTCAGTAGGCATGGAAGATTTAGACTTGACAGACTTTTCTTTTTGGTGGTGAGTGGGTTTCTTAAAAGACTTGGATTTGATCTGAGTCTTTTTAGGAACCCCATTTTTGAAAACTTTTGAACACTCACCTTTGAAAATGATAGAAGAAGATTCAGCTTTAGCCTTACCTTTATTTGATGACATACATGGAATTTTTATGGAATGAGAAAGTGTTTGTTCTTTTGAAAGATCTTTCAATTTTTGTGAAACCATTTCAAAATTTTCTCTGTAGACAGGACTTCCACAGATTGTTAAAAAGATTGATTTACCAATTCTTCTTCTCTCTTAAGGAGAGCATCTTGAAGATCAAGTGCTTTCTCTTGAGACGACTTCAATTCCTTTTCTAAAACAGTGATTTGTTGTTGAAGAACCTTTGCAGGAATATAAAGTTGAGGAGTTGATTTTACTGTTTCGGTTTTCAATTCAGCTTCTGAATAAGTTGACAAGAGATCTTCCTCTAAAGTGCGTACTCTAGAAGAATAACTCTCGTTAAGTTCTTCATATTGAAAAGAAATTTCTTTATCTTTACGAGCGACACGTTTCTCATTTTCTAGGTTTAAAACTTCTTTTGATGACTCAAAAAAGAAAGATTTAAGACCGGCTCCCATATAATTAATGTCATAAAATACAGGTAAAACATTTTGTGCTTTTTCCAAATATTTAGGATTTTTAAAACCAATTCCTTGTTTAGAATGGTAAAACCTAGTTTCTTTGGGCTGATTTAAATGGATAGTTTGTTCTGTTTGACCCCTTTTCAAAAACGCATCGTCAAGGGTCTTTATTCTTGAGTACAAACTTATCCTTTCTTCCTCAATCATTTTATATTTTTCTAAACTGTCTATATTTTCCATATTTACCACATCTAATTGTTTTGTAAGAACAGAAATTTCTTCTTTAAAGAGAGTTTTTCTTTTGAAAGCGATTCTATGCAAGATTCAAGGTATATATTCCTATCATGAACATCTACTTTTTCTATTAACATCTGTTTTATAACATTATGATTAGTTAACCACTTTGAATGATATAATTCAGATGATTCTTTCAGAGTTTGAGCTTGATGTTCAGCCTGTACACACCTTGCAGTTTCAGCATTTAATCTAGCTTGTAGATCAAGTATATGTGTGTGCAGTGTACATTCATTATCTACAAATAATTTATTTACATGTGCAGGAATGTAACCGGAATATACCTCATTGGACTCAGAACCGGATGTGGAGCATTCGGGATCGGTCGTTGTAGCCATCAGACATGCTGGTGGATTTTTCAGTGTCTCCCCCTCAGCAGCATGATCTGAATTGTCAGCAGTGAAATCAGCACAGTTCTCCAACCCCATACGATCAACCATGTAACAATTCTTGCCCTTGTCATCCTCGTCTTTAGAATCTTCAGCATCCCAGTAGTCCTCCTGGGAGACGAGGGCTAACGCATCCGTTCTTTTCTTGGCTGCCTCGAGCTTTCTCTCGTAGTATGCAACGTCTCTGTCGAAATTGTTCTTGCATTCACTAGCAAAGTGGCCCGGTTTGCCACACTTGTAGCAGAGACGTTCATCCGCGGCCTTCGGATCATCTGCTCTCGGCCTTTCCTCTATTCTTTCCGCAGGCCTCTTATCGGCCCGGCGATGCTCTCGGCTGTCATCACGCCTCCTGTCCCTTCGTTCGGGCTCTCTCCTCTCATCCCTGAGGGCATCCCGACGATCATCCCTTCGATCGTCCCGCCTGTCGTCCCTTCGATCATCACGCCTATCATCTCGCCTTTCATAACGGCGATCATCTCGATAATCGCCTCTATCGTCATATGTGCGATCATCCCTATCATCCCTTCGGTCATCCTGACGATCATCCCTTCTGTCATCTGAGTACCTCCGAGGACCGGTGTCATAACGGAGTTGGTTGTTAGTCTTGTTGGAAAACCGTCGCTGTTGGAGACGGTTCGTCCACAAGGCTATCTGTTCCTGTATCGAAGCTTCCTCCTCATCATAGACCTCACGCGGAGGAGAAGCATACCTGTACTGAGACGACGAGGAACCTGGAGCAGAGGATGGTGTCGGAATCTGCGTGTTAGTGATCAAGGCTAGAGAATCATTTGGTTTCAACCCGGTGTTGGCTGATAGCAGTAGAGAGGCCAATTGATTTGCCATCAGCTTCTGTTGATCCACATCCCCTTGATACTTTTTAAGCTCCTTAAAGACGACATTAATTGATACCTCAGGAATGTTCAGGACTCTTTTCGTGGCCCGACATGCAAGCTGCCACTCGGGGGCTAAGGCTGCAAAGAACTGGATGTTGATGTCATCCCTATCCTTCTTGATGTGAAGTTTGTTCAACTCGTTAAGGACTGCACAGAACCTGGTGAAAGTGGCTTGCAGAGATTCCCCGTCTTTGGCGCGGAATTCCGTAAACTTAGCCTTTGCCTCCTCGATTTTGGCACGATCATCGAGATCTGCCCCCAGCATTTGGACTTCCAGCTCGTCCCACATTTCTTTTGCAGACATTTTGCTGTCTACACCAACCAGAATATCAGTGGGGAGGGCTTGATAGATCAGATATTCTGCCCTCTTCTCAGCGTGCTGTCGGTCTCTCTCGGCGTCATTTGCCGGTTCTCTTTCAACCTTAGAAGCTTGGACAGGGGGGTCAGACTCAGGTCGGGCTGCTATCTCCCGATAGTAGATTACGGGTCCTTCGGATATGGACTGAAGCATCAAATTCCCGAGCGATTGCATTCCAACGAACTTAAGGAACCGGGATTTCCATTGTTCGTACTCATCAGGATAGAGAACTGGTGGTCTGTTCTCAGATCCGAGTACGAGAGCTTCGCGAGACATTATGATGATGGGTGCTGATTAAAAAATGAAGATCTTAGAGGTGGAAACTGGACACGGATGGGCTGGACTTAAGACAGATAGATCTGAATTCAGATAGTAGATGAATTCGGATGAAATGGGTTCGGATGAACAGTGTCTCGGATGGCAGGACCGAATTCGGATTGGATGAATTTCGGATGGAGGAACCGAATTCGGATGGGATGATTTCAGATGGATGAAGCAATTCGGATGGGAACCTACTTCGGGTGAACAGTATTTCGGATGGTCTATGGGCCGGATGAGGTGCTAATTCGGATGGGTGCCTAAATCGGATGGAGTCCTATTTCGGATGAACAGTGATGCGGGTGGGGACCGAATTCGGATGAACTTGGTTTCGGATGGAACTAAGGGACTGAATTCGGATGGACCGAATTCGGATGAACAGTGGACAGGGTATGTCCAGGTGGGAACCGAATTCGGATGGTCCAAGATGGGTATGGTCCGAAATATGAAAAATTTAAGTACAAGTCCCAAAAAAATGGAAAGCCGGATCTGAACTTCGGATGGTCCGAAGTTCGGATGGGACCGAATTGGGGTCCGAAATAGGCTGATGGGGGGGGGGGGCCCGAAATTCACCTAAAT
>JAANYP010000896.1:132783-292783 GCA_020465985.1 Centrapalus pauciflorus
TATATATATATATATATATATATATATATATATATATATATATATATATATATATATATATATATATATATATAATTCTATATATTTAGAGTCCAGCTTTATATTAATTTGTTTAAAAAATTAATAACTAGAAAATATTTTAGTATTAAATTTACCAGATGAAATTTGTATGTTATTAGTAAATTAATTTTTATTATTATAAATATATGGTTATTTTCATTAGTAGAAAATTCAGTTTTTTTTTAAACAAAACTTTATTATTAAAATATCTTCTAGTTACTAATTATTAAACAAATTATTATAAAATTGGACTTTAAATATATAGGATTATATATATATATATATATATATATATATATATATATATATATATATATATATATATATATATATATATATATAAAATCTTGTAGTTAACACAAAATATACACAACTAATTACATCAGATAACAAGTGTTTTAAAAACAATTAAATTAATGAGTAAGGGTATAATGGTCATTATTTAATAATCAATATTAATTATGAGTTTTAAATGTTTTAAAAACAATTAAATTAATGAATTTGGGTATATATGATATTAATGATGTTTAGGAGGGATATGAGTGATATTAATAACTAAAATTGGATATATATGATATTATGATGTTTAGGAGGGATATATATGATATTAAAATTTTAGGTCGGGTATATATGATATTATTAAGTTTTGAAGGGGTATATATGAAATTCTCCCTTTATTAATAAACCATTTTCATGATTGGTGCAAGTTTAAAAACATTGATACATTCATTTAACATTTTAACCGTATTAATCAAGTTATAATGTTAGAAATAGACATATTCGATACAAGATTAATTCAATAATAATTATCATGATTCATTATTTAAAAAGATAATATTTACTTTTTATATAGTCATACTATTATTTGGACGAATGATACATTGTAGAGGCGAATGATCCAATATTTCAAGACATTGAACCAACAATTGAAAGTAGATTGATAAATTAATTAGATACATTTATACGTGATTGGTAATATGCAATTTAGATGTAGTAACCGATTTACTAATTTTGACAAATTAACTTAAAAATATGGGTTCACTAATTCAAAGAAACGACAAACGTCAATCTTAAAAATAAAAACGAACAAAGAAATCTGATACAATAATAGATTTAGAGACGACACAACATCTGGTTTTATCAAAACAATTTAAATTGATTTCAAAATTACATCCTAGAAACATTACCGAGAAACTCAAAAACGATTTCAAAATACAACCCATCATATTTTTATCCTTCAGCAGACCAAAGCTTAAGATCGGTGTTGTAATGGAAAGACCCAATGGGGCATATATCAGCAATGGAGCAAGATGAGAAAGCAAAATTGTTTGACATATATGAAGGAGGAGGAGGTGGTGACGAACCGAAACAGAAAACCAAAAGTGTGGTTTCTAAAAATCTAAAGTCAACTTTGTGTGTTTTTTACGATTTGGTTTTTTGATTTTCTTTTACGGTTTGGTGTGGTTTTTGGTTTTCTCAAATTTTTTTATTTTTGGCTCTTTTTAATTGATAAATCTTAAACGTTAAACTTTTATATCTATAATTATAAATGTTAAAAGTTGTTTTAGAGTATTGTATAAACATAAACACAATTACACAAATACATTTATGATCATTCTTATATTCATGGCTTAAACAATAGCATTTAAAATATTTATTAATATATATACATACATACATACATACATACATACATACATACATACATACATACATACATACATACATATATATATACATATATATATACATATATATATATATATATATATATATATATATATATATATATATATATATATATATATATATATATATATAGATTGAGGTTCAATTGAGAACTTTTATGCATCGAGAACCTCAAGGAACTTTTGTGCATCGGATAATCTACCAAGGGTGCACAAAGGGCATTTAGGAAAAACTAAAGATATGATAATTAATTTATTTCTAAAAATCATTAAAAGATAATTAGGAGTTACATTTTGAATTAAAATCTCACATTAACTACATTCCTCATTTTCCTCCCCATTTCTCTCTCTCTCTCTCTCTCTCTCTCTCTCTCTCTCTCTCTCCCTCTCATTTTCTCTCTAATCGTGTTCTTCATGATTTTGATGGTGATGATGATTTGAAGACGAAGATTAACGATGAACAACGATGATGATGAACATGAACAAGAGATGCAACCGATGATTATTATGAAGAACACGATGCATAGATGGATGATGAACGATTAATAATGATGATGCATAGATGGATGATGAACAATGACGATGCATAGATGGATGATGAACGATGAACGATGAACAACGAAAAATGATGATGCATAAATGGATGATGAACAATGACGATGCATAGATGAACGATGAACAAGTTGAACACGATGCATACATGAATGAAAAAATATGAACGACGAACACGATGCATAGATGAATGATGAACAAGTTGAACACGATGCATAATGAATTTGTGTATTTTTTTTGTTAAATGCATCTTTTTTTAACACGATGCATAGATAAACACGATTAACAATGAAATACATCGATCTCCATCATCTTTTTTGAATTTATGTAATTTTTGTTAAATTTGGAAATGTATCAATTGAATTTATTTAGCATTTATTATTTGATTATTTATTGAAATATTGAATTTAATGAGATATGCACATTCCCCAAAATGTCCTTCCTTGTTTGTTTCTATAATGCACAAGATGCATAAAGTTGTCCAACTATTTACCCTTTTGCCATTAATCTAATTCATACAATTTTTTGATCTAATGGATGATATAGGTTCTTTTGTACCTCGATGCATAAAAGTTCTCAATTGAACCTCCATATATATATATATATATATATACATATATATATATATATATATATATATATATATATATATATATATATATATATATATATATATATATATATATGTATAAAATCTGTAATCTTCAACTACTAATATAAGAGTATATAATTTGTCATTTGTCATCTTTTAACAATACCTAGTGACATCTTCTAAAATTGACATGTGTTAATGTAACATCCCGAAATTGAGCCTGGTACGTGGATTTAATTTACTGGCTCGTTATTTTAATATTATTGTGTTGGTCCAATTAAATTCCGTTTCGTGGATTTAACGTGTCGAGACCGAGTGATACGTGTCTCCGAGCTATTATTTAGCGGATTAATTATCTCCTTGAGATCGTGGATTTAATTGGGTCCGAATGATATTAATATTGAAAAAGCGATATCGGGTTCGGGTTTGACGGGTTCGGACTTTCTAATTATAGGAAGCGTATATATGGATTTGAGTGAGACGTTCTTATCCTTTTCCTTCCTTCTCCCTTTCAAAATTCAGAATTGTGAGGTGTGTGAGAGTGTTGGAGCTGCTGGATTTGCAAAGGATTGGAGCCAAAAATCAGATTTTTGGTATTGAATTGGTGTCTTCTTCCTCCCCTTTGGTGTTCTTGAGTTCTCAAGGTAAGATTCATGGTTTAGGTGTTGAAATTGAGTATGTATGTGTGTATGATGTTAAGAGTTGGTTTCTGAAGTCATTTGAATTATTATGTATGAGTTTTGTGAGGCTTTTGCTGCTGGAAATCGGAGTTGGGGTTTAAACCCTGGATTCTGCCATTTTCAGCGACCAGCAGGTCTGTAATTCGCGTGAGCGCGGCCGCGATCGGCCAGGCGCGACCGCGATGCGGGCGCGGCCGCGATCGGCCAGGCGCGACCGCGATGCGGGCGCGGCCGCAGTCCCTGGGCGCGGTCCGCGATTGGAGTGGTTTGGCCGGGTCGGTTTGGGGCGTGGTTTGTTCGTTCGGGGTGGTTTCGTGGGTCGTGTTTGCTTATAATAATTGTGTTTGGGTTTCGGTCGTTATTCGGTCAGGTTTGTATTGATCTGTTGAGATCCGTGATATTTACAGGTTCGAGCCGACCGCGTTCTGAGCAGCGATAGAGTCCGAGTTTTGGTTGACTTTGGGTATTGGTGAGTACTCGAGTTCTTTTACAAATCGCGCGTAGTCTTTTACGAGTCAGTTATGTGATGTGATATGTGTATATGAGACAGAGATACGGCGCAGGTATGAGTTTCTCTACCCTATACGTGCTATATGTGTTTGAATTGCAGGTATCCGCGATATGTGATCGCGCAGGCTGACTGTCCCTAACCAGTCACGAGATATGAGGCTGTATATATACGGCAGTGGTATTGCCAGGTCGCTCCTGTGCCTATTGAGTAGCTAACCGCTGCTGTGTGCGGCCTGTTAGCTGGGGAACGTGGTCCCCTTTTGAGCAGAGATACGTGTTATGCATCGAGTTGCATATATGTGACGAGATATGTGTGTTGTGTATGTTTTATGTGCTTACCTGCAGAGTCTAACCCTCGCGTACTCACGAGCTGTCCAGCTTATGTTTTCGAGTCTTCTGTGTGTCAGGCAGTCATACCGTGGGACCGCAGTCACAGCTGCAGCAGCCGAAATAGAGATCGGGCAGTTTAGAGTTGTGTATGCTGATTATATTTTGATACTGAACTTCAAGAACTGTTGTCTGTAGTTTGTTTTGATCAGTGTTATGTTAGCTTCCAGTAGTCGGTGTTTATCAGATGATTCAGTATGTATGTATATCAGTTTCAGTCTATGACATGATGGATGCGACTTTCGTGTTAAAGTTTTAATTAATAGTGATTTTCCGCTAATCCTGTGACTTGTGCATTAAGAAATAATTGCGATATTGCCACCCGTGTATTGTATTGACGTGGCATTTGTGTGAGAATTCTGGGTGTTACAGCTTGGTATCAGAGCTTGTGGTTTCAGTATTGAGTATCAGTGGATGCTTGTGCTCTTACTGTGTTCAGATCTGTGGGATTCTTCCCTGAGACTGAGTTTAGCGGAATTAACTGACCTAGCTTATTGTATAACGCTGGGTGATCGATCTGTTATCTTACCTTTGTGATATGTGCAGGTAGTTATGGCAGATCATGGCGAGGGTTCAGGGCCAGAGAGACCAGCGGGAGATGAGTATGTCCGCCGGTCAGAGATGTTATCAGTGTTGACTGAGTTCTACAGAGAGAGGGATAGAGAGAGAGAGCAGCAGAGACAGAGAGCTGATCCGCCGCCAGTGACTAGTGCTGAGACAGTGGTTGGGGCATCTTCTTCTTCTGCTCCTCGAGGTGGGTCCTTTAAGGACTTTATGGCGGGAGCCCCACCTCAGTTCCGAGGCGGTGGTGAGCCGGGTGCGGCTATGGCATGGGAGAGAGAGATAGAGGCGGCATTCCGAGTTGCCCATGTCGACCCTCGTGATATGGTCGGCTATGCGGCTTATCAGCTAAAGGGAGGGGCTTCACAGTGGTGGAAGTCCATTGAGTCGTCCATGACTACTGCAGCAGCTTATGCTATGACATGGGATCAGTTCCGTGCCATCTTCGAGCTTCAGTATATTCCCCGGGATGAGCGCCGGGAGATGGAGCGTCGTTTCTTGCACCTTCAGCAGGGCAGTATGTCAGTTCAGCAGTATGTGGATAGATTTAATGAGTATGCCCAGTTTGCGCCCCAGCATGTGGATACAGAGGTTCGTAAGGCTGATGCCTTTATCGATGGGTTGAGATCAGATATCCGGGAGTTCGTCGGACTTCATGATACTCCTACCTTCGCGCGGGCATTAGAGTTAGCCCGAGTCCGAGAGAGGGAGATCGAGAGACAGAGGGGTCAGCCCCCGTCCCAGAGACAGAGGATAGGGACGTCTGAGCAGTCCCAGAGTTACTATCGAGAGCCCCAGGATTTTCAGAGAGAGAGGCAGCCTGAGCAGCAGCAGGTTCAGGGGCAGGGTTCGGGATTTCGTCGAGACAGAGGCAGAGACCGGAGGTCCAGGAGGTCTGGGCAGTATCAGGGGTCGGGGACAGCCAGTCAGAGTCAGGGGCAGACTTCCCGATATAGTGCTCCCAGTCAGAGTCAGAGCGGCGTGGGACAGGGGTCCCAGCCATCCGGGAGTCGGGCAGACAGTTCAGCTGGAGAGAGAGACTGTCCGAGGTGTCGTCGTCGCCATTCTGGTCCTTGTACATCAGAGCAGCCCCGTTGCTACCGCTGTGGTCAGTATGGCCATACATCTTTTACTTGTACTTCGAGGGATTCCCTGTGCTTCCGCTGTGGGAGGCCAGGTCATGTTGTGAGGGATTGTCCGGATGCGCCGCCAGCAGTACAGGGAGCGAGTACCAGCGGTGCTAGAGCAGAGCCGTCGACTTCGAGCCGCCGTGAGTCAGCACCCAGAGGCAGGGGCAGAGTATTTCAGGCTACAGCAGAGGAGGCCCGTGAGTCTACAGACGTTGTTTCTGGTACGTACATCCTGAACGGGCTTAGTGCTCGTATTTTGTTTGATTCTGGAGCAGATCGCTCGTATGTGTCTGTTGTGTTCTGTGCATATTTTTCTGTGCCTCCTACTGTTTTATCTGTGCCGTTAGTCGTTGAGAGAGTAGACGGTAGTACTGCTTTAGTGAGTCGGGTATACAGAGATTGTGTCCTTGAGATAGATGCTCACCGGTTCTCGATCGATCTACTGCCGATAGAGATTAGCAGTTTCGATGTGATAGTGGGTATGGACTGGATGACAGTCAGGCGGGCCGATATTCTGTGCGCGAAGAAGATGATCCGGATACCCATTTCAGACAGTGAGACAGTGACAGTGTATGGCGAGAGGCGCCGAGGTGAGATTGGTATTGTTTCTATGGCCCGAGCTCAGAGATATGTCGCGAAGGGATGTGAGACGTTTCTGGCTTATGTTGTTGACGCCAGATTAGAGAAGAAGATCTTAGCGGATATACCCGTAGTTCGAGAGTTCCCTGAGGTATTCCCAGAGGAGTTGCCTGGGTTACCGCCAGATCGTCAGGTCGAGTTCCGCATCGACCTTATCCCTGGAGCGGTGCCTATTGCGAAGACGCCTTATAGGCTGGCACCTACCGAGATGAGAGAGATGATGTCACAGCTTCAGGAATTGCTTGATCGTGGATTTATCCGTCCGAGTTCGTCCCCGTGGGGAGCTCCCGTGCTATTTGTGAAGAAGAAGGACGGTTCCATGCGGATGTGTATCGACTATCGAGAGTTGAATAAAGTGACGGTGAAGAACCGTTATCCGCTTCCACGTATCGACGATCTGTTTGATCAGCTACAGGGTTCGAGCTTCTTTTCGAAGATAGATCTGAGATCGGGTTATCATCAGCTGAGAGTTAGAGATGAGGATGTGCCGAAGACTGCGTTTCGGACGAGATACGGCCATTATGAGTTCCTAGTCATGCCCTTCGGACTGACTAACGCACCCGCGGCATTCATGGATTTGATGAACAGGGTGTGTAGATCTATGTTGGATCGGTTCGTGATTGTGTTCATCGACGACATCCTGATCTACTCGAGGAGTGCCGAGGACCACGAGCAGCACTTGCGAGAGGTTTTATCTGTGCTGCGAAAGGAGCGACTTTATGCGAAGTTCTCCAAGTGTGAGTTCTGGTTGCGCGAAGTCCAGTTTTTGGGACATGTTGTGAGCGCCGAGGGTATTTCAGTAGATCCGGCGAAGATAGAGGCCGTGATGAATTGGGAGCCGCCGAGGACTGTGCCCGAGATCCGTAGCTTTTTGGGCCTAGCCGGGTATTATCGCCGCTTCATTCAGGACTTTTCGAGGATTGCCAGGCCGTTGACGAGAATGACACGGCAGTCCGTTCCTTTTGTGTGGTCCGATGAGCAGGAGTCGGCTTTCAGAGAATTGAAATCCCGGTTATGTCAGGCACCAGTGTTAGCATTGCCCGAGGGTACAGAGGATTTTGTGGTCTACTGTGATGCGTCAGGTACCGGTTTGGGTTGTGTTCTGATGCAGCGAGGCAAGGTGATTGCGTATGCGTCGCGACAGCTGAAGACCTACGAGGAAAATCATACCGTGCACGACCTTGAGTTGGACGCGATAGTGTTCGCGTTGAAGATATGGCGTCATTATCTGTACGGTTCGCGATTTGTAGTGTATACCGATCATAAGAGTCTTCAGTATCTGTTCAGTCAGAAAGAGCTAAATATGAGACAGCGGCGCAGCCTCGAGTTACTGAAAGATTATGACTGCGAGATCCAGTACCATCCTGGTAGGGCCAATGTGGTGGCCGATGCGTTGAGCCGTAAGGCGTGTGGCCAAACGGTAGTTTCCCGAGCAGCGAGGCTCGAGGTTACCTCGACTCTTGTGGAGAGTCTGAGGCATGCTCAATTAGAGGGTTTGCGGGCGGAGAATGTGAAAAGAGAGCGGCTCGCGGGACAGCTAGAGGCATTGAGCAGAGATAGCAGAGGTTTGTGGGCGTTTCGTGATCGTGTTTGGGTTCCGAGAGTCGGTAATCTGCGGCAGTTGATTTTGGATGAGTCGCACCGATCGAGATTATCTGTCCACCCCGGGAGCACCAAAATGTATAGAGATTTGCGCGAGTTCTATTGGTGGCCAGGGATGAAGAGAGATGTGGGCCGATACGTCGAGGAGTGTATGACTTGTCTGCGAGTCAAGGCCGAGCATCAGAAGCCTCATGGGCATTTGCAGCCTTTAGAGATCCCTGAGTGGAAGTGGTATCATATCACGATGGATTTCATCGTCAGACTTCCGCGCACCGTTCGAGGTAATGATATGATCTGGGTGATAGTGGATCGCTTGACGAAGAGTGCTCACTTTCTAGCGGTTCGGGGTACCATCACTATGGATCAGTTGGCTCGGTTATATATCAGTGAGATAGTGTCGAGGCACGGCGTTCCGATGTCGATTACGTCCGATAGAGATGCGCGGTTTACTTCGAGGTTCTGGCAGAGCTTTCAGCGCGAGTTGGGGACGAGAGTTCAGTTGAGTACCGCGTACAGACCTCAGACAGACGGGCAGACAGAGCGGACGAATCAGACTCTCGAGGATATGCTCCGAGCTTGTGCGATCGATTTCAGTGGTAGTTGGGACGTTCACTTGCCGTTAGTCGAGTTTGCGTACAACAACAGCTACCATTCCTCCATCAAGATGGCTCCATTCGAGGCACTGTATGGGCGTAAGTGCCTAACCCCGGTGTGTTGGGGCGAGGTCGGCGAGCGACCTATCAGTGGGCCCGAGTTGCTACAAGAGACGAGCGACAAAGTGGCAGTTATCCGAGAGCATATGAGAGTGGCGCAGAGCCGGCAAAAGAATTATGCCGATCGTCGTCTGAATGAGCTCGAGTTCAGTGTTGGAGACCGCGTTATGCTGAAAGTATCACCGTGGAAAGGAGTTATTAGATTCAGACATCGAGGTAAGCTGAGTCCGCGATACATCGGTCCGTTTGAGATCATCGCCAGAGTCCGAGATCAGGCTTATAGATTGAGACTGCCTCCCGAGTTGGCCGGAGTTCACGATACATTTCATGTGAGCCACCTGAGAAAGTGTTTGGCCAAAGATGATCAGTTTGTGCCGTTATCCGAGATCACCGTGGATAATCATCTGAGATATGTCGAGCAGCCTGAGGCGATTACCGATCGTAAAGTGAAGAGATTGCCAAATAAAGAGATTGTGCTAGTACTCGTTCAGTGGAGGCATCATAAGAGTACTAGTGCCACCTGGGAGCCCGAGGCCGAGATGAGGAGCCGATATCCGCAGCTATTCCCGAGTCCGAGCTAGATTCCGGGACGGAATCTTTTTAAGAGGAGAGGATTTGTAACATCCCGAAATTGAGCCTGGTACGTGGATTTAATTTACTGGCTCGTTATTTTAATATTATTGCGTTGGTCCAATTAAATTCCGTTTCGTGGATTTAACGTGTCGAGACCGAGTGATACGTGTCTCCGAGTTATTATTTAGCGGATTAATTATCTCCTTGAGATCGTGGATTTAATTGGGTCCGAATGATATTAATATTGAAAAAGCGATATCGGGTTCGGGTTTGACGGGTTCGGACTTTCTAATTATAGGAAGCGTATATATGGATTAGAGTGAGACGTTCTTATCCTTTTCCTTCCTTCTCCCTTTCAAAATTCAGAATTGTGAGGTGTGTGAGAGTGTTGGAGCTGCTGGATTTGCAAAGGATTGGAGCCAAAAATCAGATTTTTGGTATTGAATTGGTGTCTTCTTCCTCCCCTTTGGTGTTCTTGAGTTCTCAAGGTAAGATTCATGGTTTAGGTGTTGAAATTGAGTATGTATGTGTGTATGATGTTAAGAGTTGGTTTCTGAAGTCATTTGAATTATTATGTATGAGTTTTGTGAGGCTTTTGCTGCTGGAAATCGGAGTTGGGGTTTAAACCCTGGATTCTGCCATTTTCAGCGACCAGCAGGTCTGTAATTCGCGTGAGCGCGGCCGCGATCGGCCAGGCGCGACCGCGATGCGGGCGCGGCCGCGATCGGCCAGGCGCGACCGCGATGCGGGCGCGGCCGCAGTCCCTGGGCGCGGTCCGCGATTGGAGTGGTTTGGCCGGGTCGGTTTGGGGCGTGGTTTGTTCGTTCGGGGTGGTTTCGTGGGTCGTGTTTGCTTATAATAATTGTGTTAGGGTTTCGGTCGTTATTCGGTCAGGTTTGTATTGATCTGTTGAGATCCGTGATATTTACAGGTTCGAGCCGACCGCGTTCTGAGCAGCGATAGAGTCCGAGTTTTGGTTGACTTTGGGTATTGGTGAGTACTCGAGTTCTTTTACAAATCGCGCGTAGTCTTTTACGAGTCAGTTATGTGATGTGATATGTGTATATGAGACAGAGATACGGCGCAGGTATGAGTTTCTCTACCCTATACGTGCTATATGTGTTTGAATTGCAGGTATCCGCGATATGTGATCGCGCAGGCTGACTGTCCCTAACCAGTCACGAGATATGAGGCTGTATATATACGGCAGTGATATTGCCAGGTCGCTCCTGTGCCTATTGAGTAGCTAACCGCTGCTGTGTGTGGCCTGTTAGCTGGGGAACGTGGTCCCCTCTTGAGCAGAGATACGTGTTATGCATCGAGTTGCATATATGTGACGAGATATGTGTGTTGTGTATGTTTTATGTGCTTACCTGCAGAGTCTAACCCTCGCGTACTCACGAGCTGTCCAGCTTATGTTTTCGAGTCTTCTGTGTGTCAGGCAGTCATACCGTGGGACCGCAGTCACAGCTGCAGCAGCCGAAATAGAGATCGGGCAGTTTAGAGTCGTGTATGCTGATTATATTTTGATACTGAACTTCAAGATACTGTTGTCTGTAGTTGTTTTGATCAGTGTTATGTTAGCTTCCAGTAGTCGGTGTTTATCAGATGATTCAGTATGTATGTATATCAGTTTCAGTCTATGACATGACGGATGCGACTTTCGTGTTAAAGTTTTAGTTAATAGTGATTTTCCGCTAATCCTGTGACATGTGCATTAAGAAATAATTGCGATATTGCCACCTGTGTATTGTATTGACATGGCATTTGTGTGAGAATTCTGGGTGTTATAATAACTGACTTGTCAAGCATTGGACGGCACACACGATTCATCAAGTCCATAAAGGCTGCAGGAGCATTAGTGAGTCCAAAAGGCATCACTAAGAACTCATAATGTCCATATCGGGTCCGAAAAGCAGTTTTCGGCACATCTTCCTCACGGACTTTAAGTTGGTGATACCCTGAACGAAGGTCTATCTTCGAGAAATAAGCAGCTCCTTGTAGTTGATCGAACAAGTCATCAATACGAGGCAAAGGATACTTATTCTTTATAGTCACCTTGTTCAGTTCTCTATAATATATACACATTCGCAAGGTTCCGTCTTTCTTTCGCACGAATAAAACCGGAGCACCCCACGACGAGGTACTCGGCCGAATGAACCCTTTCTCTAACAATTCTTCCAATTGTTCCATCATTTCCTTCATTTCCGAAGGCACTAAACGATACAGATCACGTGCAATTGGTGCAGCTCCCGGCACTAACTCAATCCAAAACTCTACAGACCGGTCCGGTGGCAATCCCGGTAAGTCATCAGGAAACACATCGGGATATTTATTAACTACTGGCACATCCTGGAGGTTTTTCCCTTCCTTCTTGGCATTCAAGACACAAACCAAGTAACATTTGCAACCTTTACTTAGATTTTTCCGAGCCTTAGCCACCGAAATAACCGCGGCTTCCCATTTACTTCTATCCCCATAAACAAATATTTCTTCGCCTTCCGGCGTGAACAAACGAACAATTCTTTTAGCACAAGCAATAGTGGCAAGATTATTGGCCAACCAATCCATGCCAACTATTAAATCAAATTCTTTAGTGTCTATGGGGACAAGGTCGATATCAAAATTGTGTCCATCTAAGGCCAGCACACAGTCATAATATATTTGGGTGGCAAAGACTGATTTCCCGCTTGCCACATCAACAGATAGAGGGAAAGGCATCAAAGAAGGTACAACATCTAACTTTCGTGCAAATGCTTTAGAAATAAAACATACACTTGCACCGGAATCAAACAATACTACAGCAGGCAAAGAATTCAGGAGAAAAGTACCGGTTACGACATCTGGCACATCTTGCGCCTCAGCAGCAGATCTGATAGAGTCTGGCTTGAGGCTTAGGCGGACCCCCCTTTGATTAGGAGGAATCACCAACATAACTAGGCTTTGCAACTGAGCCTTTACTTTCAGACGCCGCCGACTTCTTTTTCGGGCAATTCCGAGCGAGGTGGCCCACCTGGCCACATTCATAGCACGCATCACTACGTTTGGGGCACGCAGGATGTATGTGTCCCTCTTCTCCACATCCATGACAAACAATAGGGGACAAACATTCCCCACGATGAAGCTTTCCGCAACGGTTACACGTAGGCACAGAATTGGAAAACTGAGATTTGGACTGAGAGTTGTGGGAATTAGCAGGTTTCTTCGAATGCCTGGAAGATTGGGAACGTGAGCCAGAGTCCACGTTCTTTGAGAAAGATTGTTGGGGTTGTTTAAACGTCCCCGGCGAAGACTCAACCTTTGCTTTCTTCGTTCCAGATGTTTCTTGCTCCCTACGAAACAATTCATACTCTCGGAGTCGCGCATTCTCCACAGCTTTCTCAAACGATTCAACCGCACGAACCGTCACTATCTCGCGGATCTCACTCCGCAGTCCCTCGACAAAATAGTCAGTCTTTTGCTTTTTATCAGCAATCACTGACCCCACAAACATCGCTTTCGAGTTGAACTAGATTAGATAATCGTCCACCGATAAGTCTCCTTGCTGAAACGTAAGGAAGTCTCTTTTATTTTCTGCACTGCAACTGCCGGACAGAAATGTTTGTCGAACCTGGTCTTGAACTCTTCCCAGGTCATCTTTGCCGCAACATCTAAACCCATAATCTCGACTTTTGAATCCCACCAAGTCAAGGCAGGACCAACGAATTGTGCAGCCGCGTACTGCACCTTCTTTTCATTACCGACATCAGTTACTCAGAATAGTTTCTCAATTGCCTTGATCCAATCCAAGGCCTCAGCAGCCGTTGCTCGTCCGTTGAACTCTGGAGGACGACAACCAATGAAGTTTTTATACGACATCCCCTTCTTTGACATAGAGGAGTCATGCTTCCGATCTTTATCCTTCTTAGGCTTCTCAGCCCTACTTCCACTTCCCACGACTTCAGTGTTATCGTTACTTGCTTGTTGATCTTCATCATTATCTTTCTTTCCCTGAACATTTTGGGAAGCAAGTAACTGCGCCATTAACTCGTTCTGCTGGCGATTTTGCTCCAGCATTTGAGCCATCATCTGCATCATCTGGTCCTCTCTAGACCCTCCACCAGTACAGAAACTGGATTCACTTTCATAATCTTGAGACTGATCTCTGTCTCCCCCAACATTTGGATGTTCTACCTCCTGGTGTAGAACGCGATTTGACTAGCTATCCGACATTGTCTACAACAAACAGTTACAGGTCGGTTCAACAATTCTTTCACACTCAAGTGTGCACATGACATTTATATGTATATATAATTATACTTACATAAAGTTATAATCTTAGAAGTCTACCCATTATTATCCCATCCTAGGCCAAAGGTCGATTGTAATTGTTATAATATTGCCGCCTAGGTGGGTCAATACCAGCATCTGAAACCGTGCTCAGAGTAGAGTATCGTCGACTATACTCTGTCTATGAGCTCCAGCTCTGATACCAAATTAAAACACCTATACAACTAATACGAGTATTTCGACACCATTATACATTAATTTATACAGAGTACTTGCGGAAATACGGTCAAATTAAACTTTTTATACTTTAATAATCCTCAACGTGATTCCAAACACTTTGCATATAACACAACAGAGTGTCTGAAATCACGGAGTAAGGTAATTGAGGTCACAATGTTAAACCATCAATTTGATTACAAACGAAATAATAATCATTAACTAATTCGCGTAAGTCCAAAATGGAAGTCTGCTACTCCCACCCCAATCATGAACAAAATATGGAGCTCCTAACAATGCTCCAATCAATGTCTATCAGTTTGGGCCAGCCGGGCCTTTCCTCTTATCAGTTCCTAAAAAGAAATATCAACTAATGAGTAAACAACAAAGTTGTTTAGTGAGTTTCTAGATTAAAGTACCATGCGATATATGAATGATGTCATGCAATGCCATGAATTTAACTAACAATCTCAGGAGGCCAACTAATGGCTAATAAGCTACCACATTGCGGTTAACACACCCAGGCTTACCGTACAATGGGTTTACAATCTACTGCTCGATTACCACAGACCACAGACTTATCGATATGCAGTTTACAGTGATGCCATACGATACCACAGACCATAGGTTTATCGTTTTACAGGCAATAATGGTTACCACACACAGGCTAACCTTTATGATTCCGCTAGGTTACCACACTCAGGTTTACCGTCTCAGCGGAGAGGTCAAATAAATGATCAACAACTTATCAACCGAATGATAATATGACAAAAATAATGTATGTGATGGCAAAACATGTAAATGACAAGAATGATACGAAAGCAATAACATACAATTCATGATATGCATATAAATACATCAATGCTAGAACTCACAGTGGTGCACAACAAGCTCTCGGCCTCAAAACCGAGTTACAGTCGTCAAAGTAGGAATAATAATTTCCAAGGAACTTTAACCCATCAAACCCCTACACATAGGTTCATAGTATAATTTATTATAAGTCTCACTGCTTATAATTTCCTTAACATTGATCCGGATACATTAGTCGTAACACGTAACTAATTTCAGCATTAAACCTCAATAATTATTTTGGTCTAATTATTCTTCTAAATTGATGTCATAGACAATTATGACAAAAGATCCCATAAAATAAAAATAATGAAAATTACAATTTCGGTCCAAGGCAATCCGAAATTCGGACCAAGACCATGCGAATTTCGGGTCATCCGAAATTGGTACTTAGCGAATTTTTCAGAATATTTCAAGGTTGAACTGCACTTTCTGCCTTAGGAATTTAATGCCAAAAATACCAAAACTTTTCTATATTTATTATAAAGAGTTGTAAAATCATTCTCAACACACACACACACAATATATATATATATATATATATATATATATATATATATATATATATATATATATATATATATATATATATATATATATATATATATATAAACCCATTTTAACCACCAAAACATCATTTTTCATCTTTTTAGATTACCTAGGATTCATATGAACTCAAACTTGGGTTTTTGAGATAAACCCGCAAAAAGACATAAAAACTTGCATAATATACTTTCAAATGATGAATTTAACATATTCCATCATTATTTTTCAAGATCTAAAGATTTCTGATATATATCCATGAAAACCTATCAAAATACATAGAAACTTGTAGAATATAATTTTTAAATAATGGATCAAACATATTTCATCATTTTCTTTCAAGATCTAGCCATTTCTAAGAGATCTCCATAAAAACCCATTAAAATACATAGAAACTTGTATAATATACTTTTTAAATAATGGATCTAACATATTTCATCATTTTCTTTCAAGATCTAGTCATTTCTAAGACATCTATATAAAAACCCATTTGAGTTCTCATCTTCTTCAAATGAAGATGGTGGGGAGAAGAAAAGAGTAAGATTTATAAACAAAAGTAATGGTACCCTTTTGGATCTTCAAAAACGTAAGAAGCTCTTCCCAAAATCCGAATTTTCTTTCTTTCTTTCTTCTTCTTCTCTTTTCTCTCGATTTTGAAAATGGAAGATGGAAATGAAGAACACACACACAAATGTGTGTGTGTGTGTGTCGTATGAAATAAGCAAAAAGGAAAGAATGCATTTTCCTTTTTTTACTTTTAGCCCCCTATAATTTACACTATTTATTTCTAAGTCCTTACAATTAATTCCATTTCTTTTAAAATCCTTTCTTCATAAAACAATACTTAACTAATATAATCTACACAACCACTTATTTATATAATACAAAATTCATTAATATACGAAAGTTGTATTCCTTTACAATAAATATTAATTATCAATTATATTAAATAATTGGGTCGTTACATCTGGGGACTCCCCTCACACATTCCTTGAATATTTCCGAACCTGTATGTCACAATCTTGATAAACAGCGCCTGCAAGTTGAATCCTCTTCTTCTTGATGCCACATAGATTAATCATGCGCTCTTCGAATTGTGTCTGATATCCGAATTCCATTATTTCCAAGTCTTTCTCCAGGCAACCGTTCTTTATTATTTCATTGTACTTCTGTCTATCCACTGGCAAACCAAACATATTGTTCTCTTGAATTGTCTCATTTTGGATCCATGATGTTCGTGCAACGCATGATGTGGTTCCACATACCCTAACTTGTTATAACAATACAAAGTTTATTACATGTTTTCGTAAAATGTTTATGTTATTTTAGTATTATTAGTACCTTTCAGGAGATTTTGTGCATTTCGCCAATTACAGATGATAGAATAGATGATATTCCAGGATCCTACTGTCCGAAGAATTGTTGCAAGTTCAACTTTCTTGATCTCGAAGTTTAAATTCTTGAGTATGGCTCCTTCAGCAACCTCATCATCCCAGCTAAATGATGCATCTTTGACTTCAATCTCTGTACTACTATTGCAATCCTCGAGCCTCTCAACTTCTTTGTCATCCAACACCTTATTCAACATAAACGCATCCAATCTTGCTAATGAAATCATGGCCTGAGAGAGAGAGAGATCATTGACTAAGGGAATGTCCGAATTGGTTCTTGCAAGTTCTTAATCAACGACGTGGCATTAAAAACCATCACTGCATCAAGTGGAATTCCTTCTATTAGTGGGATTTGGAAACCCTTCAATTACCGATAATGAAAACCAACGGTGAATCATGAAAAAGATTGAGAACCCACTAAAAAAACCCTTGAATACCAATGGTGAATCAAGAACAAGATCGAGAAGAAGAAATCTTAAAAAGATTAGAAAACAATTAGATTACCTTAAAAAACCCTTTCATGAACCAGATATTAAAATCAAAATCCTCGTGAACAGTATCCGAAAAGACGGTCGCATATTTGTGCATTGAAAAGAAATCTTCTTAGTGGCAAAATTTTGTTGGGATAGAAGAGTGATTAGAGATCGAGAGGTGAAAGAGAGAAACTCACCGGTCGGTCAGAAAAGCTACAAATGGTTAAATGTGATTCTCCCACACCAAATTAGGAAGAGAAAGACTTCGTCAATATAAAGGGTCATATCTTCTTGCAGAAGAAAAAGAAGAGTCTGCTTAGCTTCATAATGCATACACGGTTTCAACATTTCAGAAGCTGAGTTTAAATTTTGTATGAAGTAAAGCTTGTACATGATGCTTCAAATACTTGTATGTCTTAAAATTCAAGAATCTTCATTGTCTACTTGTACCTTATGCATTGTAACTTTCAAACAAGAAAAATGCTTTATTGGTAGTAGTAGTAGTAGTAGTATATATATATATATATATATATATATATATATATATATATATATATATATATATATATATATATATATATATATATATATATATATATATATATATATATATATATATATATAGACTCAGGTTCAAAAAAGTACCTCTCGAAATCAAGTGCACCCGAAGGTACCAACCTTAAAAAACTTTTTTTAAATTTTTTTTCTCATAACCATGTTTAAATTAATGTTATACACATGATATATGAATTTCACATACTTTCACACTTTCTGTGTCCTTAAAACTTATGTGAATGCTCAATGCATATTTATGTGAATGGTCATCCATGTGAATGATCATTTCACACAATGTGAATGGTGTGAATGACCATTCACATGATCTTTTTTTATCATTCACAAGATTTATGATGTTGCTCCTTTTGAAAAAAAGTCTTATAATGTTGTCTTATACATGTCTATTCAAAAAAAATATATGTGAATGATCATTCACATTAGGGTACGCTGGGTACGCTGGAATCTCATAGGTACGCTGATGAACCTGATTCTATATATATATATATATATATATATATATATATATATATATATATATATATATATATATATATATATATATATATATATATATGTGTATTTTTGAAAGCAAAACAGGATTGTAAAAAATGTTTCTAAGTGATTTAGAGACCCCGAGACATCTAATTTCTAAAGAATCATGAATCTACTATATTGAAGTAGATTAATTTCAGAAAGAGTTTGAAGCTTCATATTAATGCATGAGGGTTTCCTAGTTTGTGCATATCGATATTAAAGTCTGTCAGCCAGGCTGTTAGATAAATCTGCAAAAGAATACAAATAAAGTTCAAATAAGATTCATAACATCAAATGGTGCTAATGTATTTCAGGTAGAATTGGAAAGCTTGAAACTACATATTTGTGCAGGTGTACAACACATGATCATTGCATTATAATCGTAAAAAGTTGATGGAATTGAATCAACAAGGCACTGTACATAAAGTGATAATGTTTTGAAAAGAACATGTAGCAAATATTATAGTTGGAACAGAAGAATTTCTTGAAACCTATCCAAGAGACTTGGAAAACAAGAAAGTATGCTTTAGAAACATAAACTATAGGCTGGAGAACAAACCAATAAGTTGGCCCATTTATGATTTATGTGGCCAACCTGATAGATCCATGAGGCAATTTGAGCCTGCATGTTCATGAGGGACTTCATTATTACAATACCAAAGTAGCAGAAAAAAGAGTGGCTGACAGGTGACTAGATGTAATCAGACTCAAGACATACTGAAGCAGAGGCAGCATTGTGTCAGAAAGACATAAAAAATCCAAATAGCATTAGAGGAACGAAACAAATTCAAGTAAAACAGTACTGGAAGGAGACAAAACCCTGGAAACATTATTATTATGGTTTAGGGGAACACCAAGGGTGATAGTCACCTACATATCTGAAATAAGTTAGTGCAAAAAGATTTAGCTACATGAAAGAAATACCATCAGCCACATAGTAACATACATATATAAATTTGGGGGCAAAGCACTACCGATCATGACCAAAGAATGTGACCATTTGCCAAAATGTAAAAAGATTCCATATATTAGGGCAAGAAACACATTCAGGAGTGATAATTCTAAAAAATGAAATAATAAGATTATAGCTAGTAAAAACGATTCAAGTAGCAGATCTTAAGAGTTTGAGCAGGTTGAGGGATCAAGAGTAGACATCGAATAGTCTGAAAATTCATAAATTAGAACTAAAAAGAATATAAATATATAAAACCATAAAATAGAACTGAAATTTCAATGTAAAGATGATAAATAGCATCCATAAGAACTAAAACATAAAACCCCAAACAAAAAATCAGGAATCTAAATGAGATGTACCTTGGTGTCAATGCATGAGGAGGTGGACAATGATTGCAATAAAATTCAGCGATAGTAGGCAATGGCATTATAAGAATCAACTACCAGTTTCTTTGGGACAAAAAATTATACAAATACCATGAACCGATGTAAATGAAGCCTAATTTCAAGATGATGATTGTTGACGAGCCGTCGTTGTGGCCTGTAGAAATAATCCAAACTACCTACTAGTGTAGGGAAGTAAGGGTCGAATCCTCAGGGAGCGTGTAGGTTTATTAGGGTTAATTTGCTGGTTTCTTTATGACTAGAAAAGCGATTTAAACTGGGAATTGGATTGTTTGGAATGATGTTTAACACTAATTTAATACTAAACAATGGCAAATCAAACTACAATCTAATAACAAATCAAATTAAAGATAATCATTCACGAATTCACTACGGCGTAAGTTATTACTTAATTGAACATCTTGCAATGGTCACATAGACATAACCAATTACGCAGTCATATTAATCACGAACACTTTAATCAATAAATCTCGGCATCGTGCTTGCAATATTCATTACTTGTCTTAATCGCTAAACTATAATCACGACACAAATAATAATATCACGATGAACTATCTTGCTTTTACCAATTATACCATTCAATCATAATAGTAACCAATAGTACATCATTTGCATTCATAAAATATTCAATAGTCATAAACACATCAATACAAATATGAAGTTCAAAATAGTAAAACTTAGCCGTAGATCTTCTGCAAATGGTTATGGAGAGCTTAGCATTCCAATGCGTGTTCTTGACCGTCAATGATTGTAGAAATCATCTTCGGGCTTGTAGACGGTGAAACATCAACACTCCACTCCTTCATACTTTGATCCGTGAATCGACCGCAGCTGGGCTTTGCCAGTGTTTTTCAATATTTCGGAGCCCCCAAAAACGGCTGCAAACGACCTCTATTTATAGAGGATGTGAAACTTAGGGTTTTGGGCTCAAAAACACGTGTGCATGGTTTTTACACCACAGGGTGATAAACCTATAATTTATATGGTTTCTGAGTCATATTATGATCATTTGAAGCACCGATACTTCGTAAAATCCATATTATTACTCCCAGTTTGTATTTCAGGGCCAAGATGATAAAAAAGAAGCAATCCGAGAGAATTTAGAGCAAATCGGACTGAGGGGGGCGCAGGCCTGCGCCACCCTGCGCTCCACATAGCGCCCAAACTGTCCAGATACGTTCCAGCATACGTCAGCTAAACCCTGACATGCGCCTGGCCTGCGCAGATGCGGCGCCAAAACGAGTTTTTCAACACTGTAAACCCTAATCTCGATTCCCTATAAATATGAGTGAAGGGCCAGCTTTGGAAAAGGGTCCCGACGTGTGTGTAAGTGTTTCGAAGCTCTGCCGGAGTAGATCTATGATACGAGAACGAAGACGGTGGTTCACAAGCTAGCCAATGGCTCAGATCTGTGATTGTGACGAGCATACGATGAGCGGCTAATCCCGTTAGCCGTTTCCAGAGGATCTACGGCTAAGTTTACTTTTCTTTAATTACTTATGTTTTGATGTAATCGTATTCAGCTAGATCTATTATGTGTAAGCAAATGATAAACATTTGGCTATGATTATGATTATGTGTTGCGATTGGTAAAAGCAAGATAGTTTATAGTGGTGTTATTATTCGTGCCGAGTCCATTAGTTCAGGGATTAAGACGAGTATTAATGTTTCGTACGCTATGCCGAGAGTTATTGGTTAAAATACATTTGATTAATTTAGTCGCGCAATTGATTATGTGTATGTGATCGTTGCATGAAATTATAGTGAGTAATACTTATGCCGTGGTGATTCCGTGAATGGTTATTCATCTGTTGATTGTTTATCTTCTTCGTTAGTCACTTCATTCTTAATTTTAGTTACAAGCAATAGCAAATCATTACTCTAAACAACTCATTCAAATCCACAATTTCGCAATTTAAATGCTTTCAATAAACTTAACTTATAAGGCTTATAACATTATCCTAATTATGACGACACTCCATGTGGATTCGACCCTTACTTCCCTAGCTAATTAGTGGATTTAACGATTAAATCGGCGGGTCACAACGACGGTCTGTCAGAATTTTGGTGCCGTTGCCGGGGAGTGTTACAGTAGTTTAGGTTTAAAGTTAGTTTGTTGTCTTAGTTTTAAGTAATTAGGTTTAAGTTCCTTTCTTTGGTTATTTTCAGTCTTTATTTTATTTTATTATTATAATTATTAAAAATCAAATAAAAAAATATAAAAATTCAAAAGGTAATTGTAGTCCTCTACTTTACCGTCAAAAAATACATTAGTTTAATTATGTTTTTAATCTTTAATTAGTATTTCATTTAGTGTATGCACACACGTCGATCGACTAAAGGATTGTCGCTACAATTCGAACCTGAAATCGAAAAAGTAGCGAGATCGAACCGAAAGACTGTCAGGATTCAAAATCAACAATTAATCACGGAGAATTTAAACGCACAAGAGGAAGAAATTCCTGATTTAGAAATTTCCGATTCAGAGATTCCTAATTTAGAAAGCCCTTTGATTTCGCCACGAAATCATGATCTAGAAGAACCTGAGCGCATAGTTGCTAGAATGGGTGATCAACCGAGACGTACAGTTGAGTCGCATTACTCTTCTGGTGATGTACCCGATCCGTCTCCAATTCGTTATCCCAAAAACGAGAACGAACCCGAAGTTCATCCTAAGTTATTCCAAATTCTTTCGATCTTTCGACGGATGCCAAGTGAGGAACCCTATGAAGATCTAGCTGAGTTCACAGCTATTTGTAAAGCAAACCATGTTCGAGGTATGACCACCGACGGTTTAAAACTTCGATTATTTCCTTTTTCATTAAAAGAGAAAGCGAAGAATTGGTTTGTATCGTTACCAACCAATAGCATTACAACATGGGCTCAAATGAAACAAGAATTCCTTAATGAATATTACCCCATTAGTAAAACAATCGAGAATAGAAAGGAAATTACCAGATCTAAACAAAAACCTGGCGAACAATTCTACGAAGCGTTCGATCGTATGAACGAATTATTGAGAGCTTGTCCACACCACAAGGTACCCAAATGGACGCTTATCAAAACATTCCTTGATGGTGTGAGTCAAGAGAGTCGTAATATGATTATAGCTGCCACAGGAGGCACATTTTTAGGTAAAGAAGACGATGAGGCTTGGGAGTTGCTTAATCAACTCGGAAAAAGTCTTAAAGTCCAAGCTGGTTCTGAAAATAGTATAGGAGTTCAAGTTATGGGCATAGATAATGCTTGGAAACATGAGGTTAAAACTGAGATTTCAGAATTAGGAAAGAAAATGGATCAATTAATGAAAGGTTTTTCAAACCCTATTGTATCTGTTAATTGTGTTACATGCGGAGATCCATCGCATCATTCCGACGCATGTCCTCAAGTGCAATCCACTGAGGAATTTGCTAATGAATTTACGGATTTAGATCAAGAGTGGGATAATCCATTTTCGAAAACATACAATCCGGGATGGAGAAACCATCCCAACTTTCGATGGAAAAATGATCAACCTACCGCTCATTAATCCAAACCAAGATATGAACCACCAAAGAGAGAATATCAATATGGTTCAACTTCAGCAGCTGAGGATGAGCGATATTATAAGTCAAATCATCATGATCAACCACAGTTCCAAGTAGAAACAAATATGACTTCTACGCAATTCGCAGAGTTTGCTGAATTTATGAAACAACAATCAGCTATCAGTACTAAGACCATGGAGATGTTAACTCGCCAGATGGGTCAGATAGCTGAGTCGCTTACGAGGCGTGAGGAGGGGAAGCTTCCTAGCAATACTGTTCCCAATCCTGCACACGCCCATCATCATAGCAATGATAAGAAACATGAGATTAACAAAGTTAATGAAGTAGCTAAGATAACCACATTAAAGTGGAAGAGAGGTAGACAATAAAATGGAGATGCCGAAAGAGAAAGAGGCAGAAGAAGATACCGACACTGAAGTCGTGTATGAGGAGAAAGAGGATCCAAAGAAAAAAGAGGTTCCTAAGAAGGTTTCTTTTAAAGAGCCAATTAAAGCAGATATTCCAACACCCAAAGTTGGGGAGGCGGATAAGAGTCAGGATACTTCAATCCCACCTCCTTATCCTCATGCTTTAGAAATCCAAAATCTTCTCCATACGGCAAAAGAGGCCCACAACCAGAGGATCTTGGGATTTATTTAATCAAGTTAAGATGAATATTCCTCTGATAAAGGCCATTCAGCAGGTTCCATCTTATGCCAAATTTCTAAAGGATCTCTGTACTCAGAAAAGAAAGTATAAGGTCTCGCTCCCAAAGCAAATCAATCTATCTGAACAATTGAGTGCAGTAGTTTCTAGTTCTCTACCTCCTAAGCTGAAAGATCCTGGATCACCATTGATTCCAGTGACAAAAGGCAATGTGCAGATTATGAAGGCATTGCCTGATCTTGGAGCTAGTGTAAATATTTTACCTGGAAACTTGTTTGATAAACATGATCTAGGTCAGTTACAAACAACTGATATTATCTTACAACTGGCAGATTGGTCAACCAAGTGCCCAAGAGGTATTTTATCAGATGTTAAAGTAAAAGTTGAAGATTTTTACTATCCAATTGACTTTCTAGTATTGTACACCGAAAGTTCAATGGGAGATAATCAACCGGCTATTATCCTAGGCAGACCTTTTTTAGCAAGGATAAATGCACAAATTAATTGTAGGACGGGAGCAGTGGATATTGCCTTTGGAAATAGGAAATGAAGACTAAATGTATTAATGCTTCAAGTGTCTCTGCTATTGATTCAGAATGTTATCTTATAGACATGTTGGATGAACTTGCGCAGCAGCATAGTTCGTTAGTCAACACCAAAGATGCTACTGAGTTATTCTTTGCTGAGAATGAATTAGCCAAGTTAAATCATAATGAGTGTGATGAGTTAAAAGTAGTCATGGAATCCACATTAGAGTCAAAACAACCGCCATGGACCCATAGGACTAAAAAATTACCTACTGATTTACCCAAGTCAGTCAAACTTTCAATAGAGCAACCACCTGTTCTAGAATTGAAGGAGCTGCCATCGCATCTGAAATATGCTTTTCTAGGTCAGAATGACACGTTGCCTGTCATAATTTCATCAGATCTGACGGAAGAGCAAGAGAAAGCTCTATTGCAAGTGCTAGTCAAATATAAAGAAGCAATAGGGCGACGATAGCTGATTTAAAAGGAGTCAGTCCCACTTTGTGTATGCATCGAATCATAACTGATCCAGAAGCTAAACCAGCTCGGGATGCACAAAGGAGGTTGAGTCCTAATTTGAGAGAGGTAGTTAAGAAGGAAGTATTTTAAAATGGTTGGATGCTAGAATTATATATCCTATATCCGATAGTAAGTGGGTAAGTCCAACCCAAACCATGCCCAAGAAATCGGGAATTACAGTAATTAATACTGAAGAAGGAGAGAAGATATCCACTCGCCCTATAACTGGGCGAAGTGTTTGCATAGATTACAGAAAACTTAATGCTACTACTTCTAAAGATCATTTTCCGCTACCATTTATAGATCAAATACTGGAAAAATTAGCAGGACAAATATTTTACTGTTTCCTTTATGGATATTCTGGTTACAATCAAATCCCAATCCATCTAGAGGATCAAGAGAAGACCACATTTAGTTGTCCCTATGGCACCTTTGCCTACCGAAGGATGCCGTTTGGACTATGTAATGCACCCGCCACATTTTAGCGATGTATGATGGCTATCTTTGCATATATGGTGGGTGGTTCTCTTCAAATATTTATGGACGATTTCTCCATATTTGATAAAACATTTGACGATTGTATGGGACATTTAGAAAAAGTCCTAAAACAGATGCACTGAAACCAACTTAGTATTAAGTTGGGAGAAAAAGCATTTTATGGTAAAGGAAGGGGTAGTCCTAGGTCACATTGTGTCCGAAAGAGGAATGGAGGTAGATAAAGCAAAAGTTCAATTAATTTCCTCACTTCCACCCCCTACCAACGTTAAAGGTATAAGATCATTCTTAGGCCACGCTGGTTTTTATCGGCGATTCATTAAAGATTTCAGTGAGATCTCAAGACCATTATGCAATCTTCTTTCGAAAGATATCGAGTTTAATTTTGATGATGCTTGTATGAAAGCATTTGAGAAGCTTAAATTAAAATTAACCAAAGCGTCAATTTTGCAATCTCCGGATTGGTCTCAATCATTTGAGAACATGTGTGATGCAAGCGATTATGCAGTTGGTGCAGTTTTAGGAAAAGATTTGAGAAAAAGCCAGTGGTGATTTACTACGCAAGTAAAACCTTTAATGAGGCACAGATCAATTACACAACTACGAAAAAAGAATTATTAGCTATAGTGTTTGCCCTAGATAAATTCAGATCCTATATTTAGGGGGCAAAAGTAATTGTGTACTCTGACCACAGCGCTTTAAGACATTTGTTGGCAAAGAAGGATGCCAAGCCTAGATTGATTCGGTGGATCCTTCTATTACAAGAATTTGATTTACAAATTAAAGATAAGAAAGGCACAGAAAATGTTGTTGCCGATCATTTATCAAGGTTTCAATTAATCCCAACAAACTCAACTGATCAAATCAGGGACTCCTTCCCTGATGAACAATTATTATCTGTATCTAAAATTCCCTGGTTTGCGAATCTAGTTAATTATTTCGTAACAGGAAGATTGCCAGAGCACTAGAACTCACAACAAAGAAAATATTTCTATGCTCAAGCAAGGCAATACATTTGGGATGAGCCTGATCTATTTAAAATAGGAGCACATCATATTATAAGACGATGTGTCCCTAAATCGGAACACGAAGATATTAACACTGCCATGCATATGCATGCGGTGGCCATTTCAGCGCAAAGAAAACTGGCCACCGGATATTGCAGTGTGGGTTTTTCTGGCCCACAATATTTAAGGATGCATACGAGTTTGTTAAGGGATGCACAAGATGCCAGCAAACTGGTGGCATTGCGAAAATAAATGAAATGCTTATGACCCCGATATTAATCGTCGAAATATTTGATGTATGGGGTATTGATTTTATGGGACCATCCCCTAAATCATTTGGATATGAGTACATCTTAGTGGCAGTAGATTATGTTTCCAAATGGGTGGAAGCAGAAGCTACACGCACTAATGATAATCGGGTTGTGTGCAAATTTGTTAAAAGAAATATTTTAGCACGACACGGTATTCCAAGGGCTATTATCAGTGACGGAGGGTCACATTTTAATAATCAGTATTTTGCTAAACTCCTTAAACAGTATGGAGTTAATCATAGAATAGCAACGCCTTATCATCTGCAAATAAGCAGACAAGTCGAGATCTCTAATAGAGAGATCAAGAGAATTCTTGAGAAAACTGTCAGACCTGATCGTAAAGATTGGTCTCAAAAATTAGAGGATGCTCTATGGGCATACAGAACCACATTTAAAACACCAATCGGTATGTCCCTATACAGACTTGTGTATGGTAAGCTTTGTCAACTCCTAGTGGAATAAGAACACCGAGCTCTATGGGCAATCAAAAACACTAATTTTAATATGCTGGTGTTAATAGGAAATTCCAATTAAATGAACTGGAAGAAATTCGTAGAGAAGCCTATGAAAGCGCTAGAATTTATAAAGAGAAAACTAAGGTTTTCCACGATAGAATGATTAAAAATAAAATATTTACCAAAGGAAATAAAGTTTCGCTATTTAACGCAAGACTTAGATTATTTCCTGCTAAATTAAAAAGTAAATGGACAGGTCCATTTATTATAACGAATACCTACCCACATGGTGCTGTAGAAATACAGGACCTAAAAGGTGGTGAGCCATTTAAAGTAAACGGACATGGACTTAGATTATTTGTTCAATGGGCCACCAATAATATGTTAGTATCTGAGATCATTAGACTACAAGATCCTAAGGTTAATTAATTAGTTTAGGAGCAGCACGTCTGGCTGAAAACGTAAAACTTAGTGCTTTCTAGGAGGCAACCCAGAGTAATTTGATTATTTGAATTTTATTATTTTTAAGTGTGTTTATTTGCTTATTTGTGTTATTTGTGTGTACCCAATTAAGTTGGGGAGGATTCATCCTCCTGAACTTGGTTGTGTTTAGAAATTAGGATTTAAATTAAATAATAAGACCCCGCATCAGAAAATAAAAATTTAAGCACGTAACAGAATTATTTTAACACGAGAATACGAGCGTAAGTTGTGGAGAATACTCGTAAAAATTAAAAAAATTAAATAATTAGGGTTCCAAGGCCAGTGCACGGCCCAGATCGCAAATCCAGAGGCCCGGGCGCAGGCCTGCGCTTGCCCTGCGGCCCGACACGCCCAAAATCTTATAAAAATGGCAGTGATCATTCCCATAAGTTCAAAACCCTAATTCCAGTTCCAGAAGACGGCGATTTCGAATTTCTAAGCCTAAAAACATCAAAAAAAATTGTCTTTTCTACGTCAATTCGTTGATCCAACGCCTGTTTATCGCTAAGGTTAGCAAGATATACTCTTTAGAATCCCTTAAACTTCATTCTACATCAGTTTCACTACGTTTTATCACACATGCATGAATTGAGTTTTTGGGAATTATATGGTTTTTATAGAAAAAGGGTTATTAATAATTTTTAAAATGTTCATTTAATTAATATAAAATTATTTTTGCAAAACTTTTGTAAAAATCATGCATTTTTCTATATTTATTTTAAATCATAAACTTTTTGTCGTAAAAAGTGATATTTTAATTGATTATTTAAAGTTCTTGCATTTGATAGGGTTAGATTGGGCTCACATTGTTGGTGAGACTTAGGATTAGTTAATTATTATTGAAAAAGGGTGTTAAAATTATCATGCAATATTTATATAAAAACACCACATTTTTAATCCTTGTTTTTGCATTATTTTTAGATGTCAACCCAATATCATGCAAACGGTAAACGTCCTGGAACCTCCGAAAAACCTAGAATGAGAACCCACGACCCTAGGGATGTCCGTTTTGAAAAACCACTTAATGTGGAATTTCCTGAAATTCCACCAAACACTAACAATGGTAAACCCCCTAGGTTTCTCATAGAGCGTAGCATAAAAGAGTGATTTTGACAATTTTGAAATTTTGGAGTATTTTGAGAGGCTAGGATGGGCCAAAGCCATACAATGGGAGCTTCCGTATATTCATACTAGTTTGGTCCAACAGTGGTTCGCCACAACGCGTAGGATTGAGACGTCTGAAGAACACAATTTGAAGCTAGTGGGAAGGGTAGGAAATAAAGAGGTGTTAATCTCTAGAGAAAAATTATATGAAGAATTTCTAATTGACACCAAAACACCTCGTCCTATGGAATTCTCGACACTGTCTAACACCAAGGGGGATAGAATGCGTACAGTTAACAATTGGACTAATCAATGGGACCAAATGATAGCAACCGTTTTTGGTATTTCAATTAGAGCTGCCCGGACCTATACCGCCTTCAACAGAGGTGATTTATGCCCTTTAGCCAAAGTTATGTGGAAGTTTGTTATCTTTAACATACTTCTGCGTCATCAAGACACCACATATGTGAAACCACACAAGAGATTCTACTAGTACACGCATTAATGACTGGACACCCGACAATATCTTTAGGGTACATCGTCATGCAAAATTTGTGGGAATGTCATGTCTTACGCTTAGGGATAAGTTACCCCCATTGTAGGATGCTAACCGAATTATTCGTGATTAAAAAGACCGTGTCTGAGGATTTGCCCATACAGATCCTTAACCCAAATACCTTATTGTTTACAAGATTTACGAAGGTAGGGCTAGTTTTTGAACGTACCGAGAGGGGTTTCCAAATTCGTTGTCCAAAGTCTTCTAAAGTAACTCAAATCCCTTTCAAAGCCCCAGAACCAGTACCTGAAAGACAGAATAATAAAGGAAAAGCCTGAATGGAAGTTGATGAAGATGATCAGAGGCCGTGGAAGAGGGTCGAGACCGTTTATCTTGTTTGGGATCAAGTGCACAAGTTGAAGGTAACAGTTGGAGGTTTAGTAAACGCAAACAACATTTTGATTAAGGAGATCCAAATACTTCGGGAAAATCAAAAGAAGAATGAGCAACTGTTTAACATGCACTCAGACTGGCTCACCAACCTTCAGATCACTGTCGGAGAGCTGGAAGAAACCGTCACATCTCAGACCGAATGATGAATTTTATAACTATTTGAATATTTGTCTTAATTAAGTGTGCTAAAACATTAAGTATGGTTTGTATTTTTTTTTTCCTGATGTGGTGGTTTGGTTTGTTTGGTTTGTTTATTTATGTTATTTGGATTGTAATAGTACTTTATTTTTATTTTAGAGTGTAATGTTTATTTAAGTTGATTTATAAAAATTGAATTTTGTTTGTTTTATTATTTGTTTAATCTTAATTATTTTTAATAAGGAATATGTACCAATCTATCTTTCTATGCTCTTAACCGATAAATTCATCTTGATGTGACGAGGACGTCACAAAAGTCTAAGTTGGGGAGGGTAGGTTATGATGATAAAATTAATTAATTAATTTAGCCCTCACAAAAAAATATTAGACTACATTCCATATCAAAAATTAGAATGATTTACAGCCTCGCGTACCAAAACAGTAAAAAATTGAAATTTCAGCAGAGTTGGGCGAGGGGGGTGCAGGCCTACGCCGGCCCTGCGTCCCGACGAGTTTAAAATCATTTTTGAGCCCCAATTCACCATTTTCACAACCCTAGAACAAGAAACCACGGTTGGGTGTGCGACTTTCTCCCAAAAACATCATTTTTGTGCCCAAAATTTGCAAATTTAAGCTTCAAAACATCTACATTTTCTAAAATATCAAAGATCTAGGTTAGAAATCACCTCTTTGTGGGGAGTTTCATCCATTTTTGAAGATTTTTGGGTAGAGAAAGTGTGGAAGAAAAAAGCTAGATTTGTATCAAGTAAAGCTTCCAATCACCAAGGTTAGTGTTTCTATTGAGTTATTGCAACTTATTTCATAATTTTTGAGCAAAAATGAAAGTTTGAGCTTCATGGTCATCCATGGAGTTTTCATGGTGATTTTGACTTTTTAGAGTCAAAGTATGTAAAATTGCATGATTTTGATAGTAACCTTGATGTATGTTTTATGAGATATGTGTTTATGTGTTAAGTTTATTAATTTGTCATGATTAATTTGTAGGGATTAATTTGAAGTTATAAAGTTGGTTGCCTAATTGTGCATATATTGTTAAAATTATAAAACTTAGGTGACTAGCTTAAAAATAAGAATTATGTGCTAAATGTTTTTATTAAAATATGATAAATGTTTAGTACTTAAAATAATGGCAAATTATAGACTATATATATAGGATGCAAAATGTGAGCGTAAAAGAGACTATATATATAGCGCATCTTTTTAAGTGAGCGTAATTGTGAAATTGCAATTATAGATTACATTATTTAATTTATCTCATACATATTGTGGTTGGTTGGCACAAATTGTAGATGGCAAGGAGAACGAGACAACGAACCCAAAATGTTGATATCCCAATAGATTGGTCTCAAAACCTACTTTTATCCCAACACCCCGAACACATTTGAGCACATTTGTTTTAATATATGAAAATATTCAAATAAAGTGTTGACTGAAAAGAGGGTTAAGAGGAGTGATTTTGAGGATTACGGGATCCCATATCTTTTTAACTATTTGGGGTGGGAAGGTGTGTTTGAGTTGGGTGGTAATGATATTTATCAATCTGATGTAGTCGAGTGGATGTCTACCCTACGAAGGGAGACAGGTCGTTCAACAAACGACTTTAGGTTGATAGGCATCGTCCATGGTAGGGATGTGGCAATGGATGCACAAATCCTTCATCAATTATTTAATTTAGATATCGGGGTAGGCTACAAAGGGTCTAACCAGCACGGGTACGAGTATAGGAATGAGGCCCAATTGGCCTTCACTGATATGGCTTGGTCAGGGGGGTGGACGGAGCAGGTTAATAGAGTCTTTATCCCATCCATTTTGGAGTCCGAGTCCTCCACTTCCTACAGCCGAAGGGCTTTATCTCCGAGGTGTAATGTACCTCACAAGATTCTTGTGAATAACATCTTACCTCATGATAGCGACCTGACCAAAGTCAGGCATAGGGATATCACAGTCCTTCACGCCCTTCTTAAGGGTAGGCCCAGATTGTCCTTTGCATGGACAATTATGAATGACTTATGGGCCATGTACGATACGAGAGAGAGAGAGGACGATCATCCCCCATGCTTGGCTGATCTCCAAGTTCCTTGAGAGGACGGGCTCACTTTCTCCCGATTCCCTGCTATCCCCCACTTCGGCGACGTTCATTACGTCCGCCATGTTCCCTACCTTGATTTTTAGGGAAGTTGACGAAGGGTTCGAGATATTCGACAAAGAGACAAATAAGTCGACTTCGAGGACTATACTGAGGATGAAAGGAGAGAGAGAGATAGATAGAGAGAGAGAGAGAGAGAGAGAGAGGAGAAGGCCGCCAATGAGGCAGAAGTTTGGCATTCTGAGCTGAACCTAGGTGCGTCTACCTCGCGCAGTCGAGGTAATGACAGTTTTGATTTTGACCGCATGATGAGGCGGATTGAGGATATAGCCGTGGGTCAGGGTGAGTTCCAAGAGGATGTGACCCAGAGGCTAGATGATACGAATGGGCGTATGACCCATATTTATGATAGGGTCGATCACTTAGCGGGTCGGGTAGATCAGTTACAGGATGGGCAGAGAGCCCTGGCATACCAAAATGCCTACTATCAGCACCATGACTGGGCATATTGGGAGGGAGTCCGACACCACGAGGACTCCATGGACGGTATGCCATATCAGTCTTATGAGGATTACACGATGCCTGACTATCAGGCCTATAACCCTTCCGTAGATACTTATCAGCGCTATCCGGCGCATGGCAGGCAGGACCTCCCAGACCCGATGCCTCCTCATTTGGTTCCGCCGACTGCACAGTTCACTCATGGCCAGAACCCATATACCGACTTCTTCAACAGCGTCTTCGGTCCTCCTCTGCCACCTCCTCCATTTCAGTGATCGGGTACTACCTTTCCTTATTCTTTACTTTTCTGTCTTTTATTTTATTTTATTTTGTTATGCATTAAATTTCTTTATCGTATTTTCATTTTTAATTATTAGCCGAGTCCTATTTAGAATTTATAATGTTTATATAGTCTGTCATTTCTTCCCCAATCGAGTCTTGTTTATCGACCAGGCTGTGGAACATGATGACACTTAGAAAATACATGTGCGAGTGAATTGGCTAGTGGTGACAGGATATTTTATAATTAAGAAAAGAGTCGTAGTAATAATTAAAATTTTTGCCATCTAAAATAAATTCAAGTACGTTAAAATTTATTTGGGCTTAAATATAAGTAATGTGTCAAAAGATTTTGGAAACCCATGCAATAAGGGGGAGAACTTAATCATGTTTTAGCCTCAAAAGTAATTTAATTGTAGTCTAGATGATTCGGGAAATTAAGTCCGTAGGGGTACCACCCATGCCTAATCCCCTAACATCATTTGGTTTGGGAGCGGTTGACCGAAATCTCGTTACATGGACCATCTAGCTAATATAGTGAAAATAAAATAGATAGAAGCATGGTATTAAAAAGAAAATTTGTTGTAAACATGTAAAGAGGAAAAAGATGGTCGGAAGACCCACATGTTTTATATATTGTAACCTTGAGCTAAAAGGTTATTTTCAAAAGTGAGATATATTATATAAATTATAAGAGAAGTATATTTTAACTTAAAACGTCTTCAATTTACATGTTAAGAATTTTAATGCATTAGTACGAAGGCAAGCTTAACATAAAATTCCTAGACTCACTACCAATTCTTGCTCGTTACTTAGTAGTTCTGATTCCAAAAGCTTGTTCGGGGACAACCAAGAGTTAAGTTGGGGAGATTTGATAAGCATATAATTTATATGGTTTCTGAGTCATATTATGATCATTTTAAGCACTGATACTTCGTAAAATCCATATTATTACTCCAAGTTTGTATTTCAGGGCCAAGATGATAAAAAGAAGCAATCCGAGAGAATTCAGAGCAAATCGGGCTAAGGATGGCGCAGGCCCCACAAAGCGCCCAAACTATGCAGATACGTTCCCGCACACGCCAGCTAAACCCTAGCCGCATCCGGGCACAGGGAGGGGGGCGCAGGCCTACGCCTGGCCTGCGCTGGTGCGGCACCAAAACGCGTTTTTCAACCCTGGAAACCCTAATCTCGATTCTTTATAAATATGAGTGAAGGGGCAGCTTTGGAAAAGAGTCCCGACGTGTGTGCAAGTGTGTCGAAGCTCTGCCGGCGTAGATCTACGATACGATAATGTAGACGGTGGTTCGCAAGCTACCCAATGGCTCAGATCTGTGATTGTGACGAGCATACGATGAGCGGCTAATCCCGTTAGCCGTTTGCGGAGGATCTACGACTAAGTTTACTTTTCTTTAATTTCTTATGTTTTGATGTATTCGTTTTGAGCTAGATCTATTATGTCTATACAAATGATAAACATTTGGCTATGATTATGATTATGTGTTGCGATTGGTAAAAGCAAGATAGTTTATAGTGGTGTTATTATTTGTGCTGAGTCCATTAGTTTAGGGATTAAGACGAGTATTAATGTTGCAAACAAGAATTATTGGGGAAATTCAAAAGACTGCATTGCCACTAAGCATCACATTTAACAAGACTCGACAAATGAAAATAAAACACACTCAATGACTGAAAAAAAAATTGCAAAAAATTAAAATTCTAACCCAAACAAGCAAATCTATATATAAAAACCGTGAAGTGCAAGGAACGATGGTACCTGATCACTGGTAAGTAGGAAGAGGAGGACCGAGAAATATTATTGACAAAGCTACCAGCCTGAAAATCCTCGCGATGTCGAACCCCCTCTCAATATGACCAGATCTGATGTTCATGATATGTCGCAGCTCTCTGCCCAGGCGCTCAAATTTCAGTCTAATTGTTTTTTGTGGAGGCTTGTTAAATCATATTAAACAGTTCATAGAACCTACCCTCCCCAACTTAGACCATTGTGACGTCCTCGTCACATAAACACACTTATAATGAGCAGACAACGAATACAATCACATTCTTAATAAAATTCTTTACTTATTTGGGATAGATGAAAGTAAAGTAAAAAATTAACATTCATTAAACTAGCACACTTGCAAAAATATAAATAAACTAAAGTCTAGAAACAACTAAAATTGGGTTGGAAATCATCCCAAACTTCGTTGGTGACACTAACATTTAACTAAAACAAATAAATATTTACAACAATGCACCTTTTCGTAGGGAATCACGATTGCACTTAGCGCGTGCAACATGCCGTTAAACCCCTCGGTATCCCGAGTGGACGATTGTTGTCTCGTGAGGGTTTCCGAAAACATACCCACAAAGTTCTCTGGATTACCTCCAAGGAAGCATGTTGGTACATCCCGAGTGACGATAGCAGTCTAAGTGGTCTTACAATGTGATTTAGCATGTGTTTGCTATAAATATATTATATATGATTGATGCTTATTAGTGTTTGTATGTTTGAACTTGATGTAACGTATTACAAGAAGTTCAAACATAAAGTTCAAAGATAAAATCAATCATAAGGTAATATCATAAGTTTTATCACTTAAGAGTTTAAGTATTTTGGCTAGATTCGAATTTCTTAAGGGAATACATTCGAATCTGAGATAGATTCGAATGAGTCCATAGATTCGAATAGGCTAGATTCGAGACTGTCAAGATGGACAGATTCGAATGGGCCTTGGGCCAGATTCGAGGTTGGCCCACAACAGACTCGAATCAGGGTCTATAATTAGGGATAGACTCGAATAATTAGCAGACTTTTTGCAGAATTCGTGAGGAATTAAGCAAGAGGCGATCTCGAGTTTATCAGCTAGGTGAGTGCCGTTTCGGAGAGAATTAGTACGTAGGATCGTTCGTGTGTCGTTCGTTCAGCGTCTAATAGTCTCCGTGTTCCGTTGGTTGAGAGTTGTCCGTCTAACCGTCAACGAGGATTCCGCACTCGTTCACGGATCCGCGTCTAGATAGATCTTGCAGTCGTAGACCTTACAAAGCACTAAGTTTTACGTCTTCAGCCTGACGTACTGCTCCTATACTAGCCTAACGAGATTTGGGATCTTCTAACCTAATTATTTTCGAGACTAGCATATTATTGGTGGCCCATAACTTTGACCTATGTCTAATTAAAACCAGGGTTTTTTGAAAATTGACAATAATTGTTCATCAGGGAAGGAGTCCCTAATGTGATCAATTAATTCTAATGGGAGAACTAGGAGCTAGATAGGTGGTTGGCAACAACATTCTCAGTCCAAACTACCGACTCTTTATATTTTACTAACACTTGCAGTGGAGCTTTTTCTTGTGCCCCGGTCAGATCTGATGAAATAATGATACGAAGAGTGTCATTCTGACCTAAGAAGGCATATTTAAAATGCACAGGTAAGGCTTTTAACTCTAGAACATGTGGTTGTTCTATCGTAGGCCTTGCAAATTGAGGCGGATCCATTGGTAGATTCTCAATCTTATGGGTCCACGGTGGTTGTTTAGGTTCCAGTGTGGGATCTATGATTGCCTCAAGCTCATTGCATTTATCAAAGTTCATCTTAGCAGTGTCGTGCTCAGCGAAGAATAATTCGGTGGTATCCTTGGCATTGATTAGTGAACTGTGCTGCTTAAGATCATCCACCGCATCTATCATGTATCATTCTGAATCGATTGAAGCAGCAGTGGAAGCATTGAACACATTTAATCACAGCTTACGATTCCCAAAGGCAATATCTACGACTCCCGTTCTATAATTGATTTGAGCATTAATTGCAGTTAAGAATGGTCTGCCTAAAATAATGGCCGGTTGATTCTCCCTAAAGGAACTCTCAGTATCTAAGACTAGGAAGTCAACTGGATAGTAAAAATCTTCTACTTATACTATAACATCCGATAGGATACCCCTCAGATATTTCGTTGACCGATCTGCCAGTTGTAGAATAATGTCAGTGGTTTGTAACTGGCCTAGATCATGCTTGTCAAACAAATTCCCAGGTAAAATAATTAAACTGGCTCCAACGTCGAATAATGTCTTTTGATTTACACATTGCCAATTGTCACTGGAATCAGAGGTGATCAAGGATCTTTCAGCTTTGGTGGCAAGGAATTAGAAATCACTTCACTCACTTGCTCAGTTAAGTTGATCTGCTTGGGAAGCGAGACCTTAAACTTTCTTTGTGTGCATAGTTCTTTTAGAGATTTGGTATAAGAGGGTACTTGCTGAATGGCCTTGACCAATGGGATATTGATCTTTACTTGATTAAATAAGTCCTATAAATCCTCGGGTTGTGGACCTCTCTTACCATATGGAGAAGATTTTTGATTTTCTAGAGCAGCGGGGTAAGGAGAAGGAGCAGTGGTGTCTTGATCCTTAACCGCCTCCCCAACTTTGGGAGTTAGGATATCTGCCTTGATTGGTTCTTTGAAAGTAACTTTCTTAGAACCTTCCTTCTTCTTAGGATCCTCTGTCTCTTCATACACGACCTCAGTGTCGGTGTCTTCTTCTACTTCTTGTTCCTTTGGCATCTCGATCTTATTATCCACCTTTCTACAACTTCTCAGAACAGTCACCTTGGATACTTCATTAACCTCACACTTCTTCTCTTTGTCGTGTGCGTGCGAAGGGTTTAGAATAGTGTTATTTGGAAGCTTTCCCTCCTCTCATTTCGTGAGCGATTCGGCTATCTGACCCATTTGGCGAGTCAGCATCTCGTTAAAAGCCGATTGTTGCTTCATGAATTCTGCGAACTCCGAAAATTGTGAAGAACTCATATTCCTCTCCACATGAAAGTGAGGTTGATCACGTTGGTTTGGATTGTAATATCGCTCATCCTTAGCAACTGAAGTTGAACCATATTGATATTCTCTTTGTGGTGGTTCATACCTTGGTTTAGACTAATGATCGGTTTGCTGATCATTTTTCCAACGAAAATTACGATGATTTCTCCATCCCGGATTATAGGTTTTCGACAATGGGTTATTGATAAGACTATATAATCTATATGGTTTCTGAGCCATATTATGATCATTTTAAGCACCGATACTTCGTAAAATCCATATTATTACTCCAAATATGTATTTCAGGGCCAAGATGTTAAAAAGAAGCAATACGAGAGAATTCAGAGCAAACCGAGCTGAGGGGGGCGCAGGCCAGCGCCACCCTACGCTCCACACAGCGTTCCAACTGTCCAGATACGTTCCAGCACATGCCAGCTAAACCCTAGCCGCATCCGGGTGCAGGGGGGCACTGGCCTGCGCCTGGCCTGTGCTAGTGCGGCGCAAAAACGCGTTTTACAGCGTGTGGAACCCTAATCTCGACCTCCCTATAAATACAAGTCGAGGGCCAGCTTTGGAGGAAGTCCCGACGTGTGTGAAAGTGTGTCGAAGCCCTCCTGGAGTGGATCTACGATACGAGAATGAAGACGGTGATTCGCAAGCTACCTAATGGCTCAGATCTATGATTGTGACGAGCATACGATGAGCGGCTAATCTCATTAGCCGTTTGCGGAGGACCTACGGCTAAATTTACTCTTCTTTAATTTCTTATGCTTTGATGTATTCGTATTAAGCGAGATCTATTATGTGTATGCAAATGATAAACATTCGGCTATGATTATGATTATGTGTTGCGATTGGTAAAAGCAAGATAGTTTATCGTGGTGTTATTATTCGTGCCGAGTCCATTAGCTTAGGGATTAAGACGAGTATTAATGTTGCATACGCTATACCGAGAGTTATTGGTTAAAACACGTTTTATTAGTTTAGTCGCGCAATTGATTATGTCTATTTGATCATTGCATGAAATTATAGTGAGTAATATTTATGTCGTGGTGATCCCGTGAATCGTTATTCGTCTCTTGATTGTTTATCTTCTACGTTAGTTATTTCGTCATTAATTTTAGTTACAAAGCGATAGCAAACAATTACTCTAAACAAATCATTCAAATCCACAAATTCACATTTTAAATGCTTTTTAATAAACTTATAAGGCTAATAACCTAATCCTGATTACGACCACACTCCCTGTGTATTCGACCCTTACTTCTCTAGCTAAATAGTGGATTTAAGGTCTAATTCTGCGGGTCACAACGACGGCCCATCAGACTTTTGGCGCGGTTGCAGGGGAGTGTAACGGTAGTTAAGGTTTAAAGTTAGTTTGTTGCCTTTGTTTTAAATAATTAAGTTTAAGTTCCTTTCTTTGGTTATTCTTAGTCTTTATTTTTATTATTAAAGAAAAAAATCAAATAAAAAAATATATAGAAAAATTCAAAAAAGGTAATTGTAGTCCTCTACTTTACCACCAAAAATATTAGTTTAATTAAGTTTTTAATCTTTAGTAGTATTTTATTTGGTGTATGCACACACGTCGATCGGCTAAAGGATTGCCGCTACAATTCGAACCTGAGATCCGAAAAGTAGCGAGATAGAACTGAAAGACTGTCAGGATTCAAAATCGACAATTAATCACGAAGAATTTAAACGCACAAGAGGAAGAAAATCCTGATTTAGAGATTCCTAATTTCGAAAGCCCTCCGATTTTGCCGCGAAATCGTGAACAAGAAGAACCTGAGCGTATAGCTGCTAGAATGGGTGATCAACCGAGGTGTACAGTTGAGTCGCATTATCGTCCAGGTGATGTGCCCGACCCGTCTCCAATCCGTTATCCTGAGAATGAGAACGAACCCGAAGTTAGTCCTCAATTATTCCAAATTCTTCCGATCTTTAGAGGGATGCCTAGTGAGGAACCCTATGAACATTTAGTTGAGTTCACAGCTATTTGTAAAGCAAACCATGTTCGAGGTACAACCATCGAAGGTTTAAAACTTCGATTATTTCATTTCTCGTTAAAAGAGAAAGCGAAGAATTGGTTCGTATCCTTACCAACCAATAGCATTACAACATGGGATCAAATGAAACGAGAATTCCTTAATGAATATTACCCCATTAGTAAAACAACTGAGAAAAGAAAGGAAATTACCGGATTTAAACAAAAACCGGGCGACCAATTCTACGAAGCGTTCGATCGTATGAACGAATTATTGTGAGCTTGTCCACACCACGAGGTACCCAAATGGATGCTTATCAAAACATTCTTTGATGGTGTGAGTCAAGAAAGTCGTAATATGATTATATCTGCCACAGGAGGCACATTTTTAGGTAAAGAAGACGATGAAGCTTGGGAGTTGCTTAGTCAACTCGGCAAAGGTCTTAAAGTCCAAGTTGGTTCTGAAAATAACATAGGAGTTCAAGTTATAGGCATAGATAATGCCTGAAAACGTGAGGTTAAAAGTGAGATTTCAGAACTAGGAAAGAAAATGGATCAATTGATAAAGGGTTTTTCAAACCCTAGCGTATCAATTAACTGCGTTACATGTGGAGATCCATAGCTTCATTCTGAAGCATGTCCTCAAGTGCAATCCACTGAGGAATTCGCTAATGAAGTTTACGAATTTAGAGCTCATCGAGAGAGGGATAATCCATTTTCGGAAACATACAATCCGGGATGGAGAAACCATCCCAACTTTCAATGGAAAAATGATCAGCCTACTGATCATCAATCCAAACCAAGATATGAAACACCAAAGAGTGAATATCAATATGGTTCAACTTCAGCAGCTAAGGATTAGCGATATTATAAGTCAAATCATCGTGATCAACCACAATTTCAAGTAGAAAGAAATATGACTTCTGTGCAATTTATAGAGTTTGCTGAATTCATGAAACAGATATCAGCTATCAGTACAATGACCATGGAGGTGTTAACTCGCAAGATGGGTCAGATAGCTGACTCGCTCACTAGGCGTGATGAAGGAAAGCTTCCTAGCAATACTGTTTCAATTCCTTCACACGCTTATCATCATAACAAAGATAAGAAACATGAGATTAACGAAGTTAATGAAGTAGCTAAGATAACCACATTAAGGAGTGGAAGAGAGGTAGACCGTAGAAAAGAGATGCCTAAAGAGAAAGAGGCAGAAGAAGATACCGACACTGAAGTCGTGTATGAGGAGAAAGAGGATCCAAAGAAGAAGGAGATTCCTAAGAAGGTTTCTTTTAAAGAGCCAACTAAAGCAGATATTCCAACACCTAAAGTTGGGAAGGCAGATAAGAGTCAGGACACTTCAATTCCTCCTCCTTATCATGTTGCTTTAGTAAATCCAAAATCTTCTCCATACGGCAAAAGAGGCCCACAACCAGAGGATATTTGGGATTTATTCAATCAAGTTAAGATCAATATTCCTCTGATAAAGGCTATTCAACAGGTTCCGTCTTATGCCAAATTTCTGAAAGATCTCTGTACTCTGAAAAGAATGTATAAGGTCTCGCTCCCAAAGCAGATCAATCTAACTAAACAGTTGAGTGCAGTAGTTTCTAGTTCTCTACCTCCTAAGCTGAAAGATCTTGGATCACCATTGATTCCAGTGACAATAGGCAATTTGTAGATTAAGAAGGCACTGCTTGATCTTGGAGCTAGTGTTAATATTTTACTGGGAAACTTGTTTGATAAACATGATCTAGGTCAGTTAAAGACAACTGATATTATCTTACAGCTGGCAGATCGGTTAACTAAATGCCCAAGAGGTAGTTTATCAGATGTCATAGTAAAAGTTGTAGATTTTTACTATCCAGTTGATTTCCTAGTATTGGACACCGAAAGTTCAATGGGAGATAATCAACTGGCTATTATCCTAGGCAGAGCCACGATTAATGCACAAATTAATTGTAGGACAGGAGCAGTGGCTATTGCCTTTGGTAATAGGAAATTAAGACTGAATGTGTTTAATGCTTCAAGCGTCTCTGCTATTTATTCAGAATGTTATCTTATAGACATGGTGGACGAACTTGCGCAGCAGCATAGTTCCTTAATCAACACCAATGATGCTACTGAGTTATTCTTTATTGAGAATGAGCTAGCCAAGTTAAATCATACTGAGTGTGATGAGTTAGAAGTAGTCATGGAATCCACACTAGAGTCAAAACAACCACCGTCGACCCATAGGACTGAAAAATTACTTACTGATTTACCTAAGTCAGCCAAACCTTCGATAGAGCAACCACCTGTTCTAGAATTGAAGGAGCTGCCATCTCATTTGGAATATGCTTTTCTAGGTCACAATGACACTTTGCCTATCATAATTTCATCAGATCTGACTGAAGAGCAAGAGAAAGCTCTACTGCAAGTGCTAGTCAAATATAAAGAAGCAGTAGGGTGGACGATAGCTGATTTAAAAGGAATCAGTCCCATTTTATGTATGCACCGAATCATTACTGATCCAGACGCTAAACCAGCTCGGGATGCACAAAGGAGGTTGAATCCTAATTTGAGAGAGGTAGTTAAGAAGGAAGTGTTAAAATGGTTGGACGCCGGAATTATATATCCTAAATTTGATAGTAAGTGGGTAAGTCCAAACCAAACTGTGCCCAAGAAATCGGGAATTACAGTCATTAATATTGAAGAAGGAGAGAAGATAACTACTCGACCTATAATTGGGTGGAGAGTTCGTATAGATTACAGAAAACTTAATGATGCTACTTTAAAAGATCATTTTCCGCTACCATTAATAGATCAAATAGTGAAAAAATTAATAGGACAGAAGTTTTATTGTTTCCTTGATGGATATTCTGGTTATAATCAAATCCCAATCCATCCAGAGGATCAAGAGAAAACTACATTTACTTGTCCCTATGGCACCTTTACCTACCTAAGGATGCCGTTTGGACTACGTAATGCACCCGCCACATTTCAGCGATGTATGATGGCTATCTTTTAAGATATGGTCGGTGGTTCTCTTGTAATATTTATGGATGATTTTTCCATATTCGATAAAACATTTGAAGATTGTCTGGGACATTTAGAAAAATTCCTAAAGAGATGCATTTAAACCAACTTACTTTTAAGTTGGGAGAAAAGCCATTTTATGGTAAAAGAAGGGGTTGTCTTAGGTCACATTGTATCCTAAAGTGGAATGGAGGTAGATAAAGAGAAAGTTTAATTAATTTCCTCACTTCCACCCCGACCAACGTTAAAGGAATAAGATCATTCTTAGGCCACTCTGGTTTTTATCGGCGATTCATTAAAGATTTCAGTGAAATCTGAAGGCCGTTATGCAATCTTCTATCAAAAGATATCGAGTTTCATTTTGATGATGCTTGTATGAAAGCATTTGAGAAGCTTAAATCAAAATTAACTGAATCGCCAATTCTGCAATCTCCGGATTGCTCTCAACCGTTTGAGATCATGTATGATGCGAGTGACTATGTAGTTGGTGTTGTTTTAGGACAAAGATTTGAGAAAAAGCCAGTGGTGATTTACTACGCAAGTAAAACCTTTAACGAGGCACAAATCAATTACACCACTACGGAAAAGGAATTACTAGCTGTAGTGTTTGCCCTAGATAAATTCAGATCATATATTAAAGTAATTGTGTACTCAGACCACAGTGCTTTAAGACATTTATTCACAAAGAAGGATGCCAAGCCTCGATGGATTCGATGGATCCTTCTATTACAAGAATTTGACTTAGAAATTAAAGATAAAAAAGGCATAGAAAATGTTGTTGCTGATCATTTATCAAGGCTTCACTTAATCCTAACAAACTCAACTAATCAAATCAGGGACTCCTTCTCTGATGAATAATTATTATCTGTATCTAAGATTCTCTAGTTTGCGAATCTAGTTAACTATTTCGTAACAGGATGATTGCCAGAGCACTGGAACTCACAACAGAGAAAATATTTCTATGCTCAAGCAAGGCAATACATTTGGGATGAGCCTGATTTATTTAAAATAAGAGCAGATCAAGTTATAAGACGATGTGTCCCGAACTCCGAACACGAAGATATTCTAAACACTGCCATGCATATGCATGCGGTGGCCATTTCAGCGCAAAAAAAACTGGCCACCGGATATTGCAGTGTGGGATTTTCTGGCCCACGATATTTAAGGATGCCTACGAGTTTGTAAAAGGGTGCACAAGATGCCAGTAAATTGGTGGGGCATTGATTTTATGGGACCTTTCCCTAAATCATTTGGATATGAATACATCCTAATTTTAGTAGAGTATGTTTCCAAATGGGTGGAAGCAGAAGCTACACGCACTAATGATAACCGGGTTGTGTGCAAATTTGTTAAACGAAATATTTTAGCACGACACGGTATTCCAAGGGCTATCATCAGTGACGGAGGGTCACATTTTAATAATCAGCATTTTGCTAAACTCCTCAAACAGCATGGAGTTAACCATAGAATAGCAATGTCTTATCATCCCCAAACTAGCGGACAAGTCGAGATCTCTAATAGACAGATCTAGAGAATCCATGAAAGAACTGTCAGACCTGATCGTAAAGATTGGTCACAAAAATTAGAAGATGCTCTATGGGCATACATAACTGCATTTAAAACACCAATAGGTATGTCCCCATATAGACTTGTGTATGGTAAGCTTTGCCACCTTCTAGTGGAATTAGAACATCGAGCTCTATGGGCAATCAAAAACACTAATTTTAATTTACATGATGCTGGTGTTGATAGGAAATTACAATTGAATGAAATGGAAGAAATTCGTAGAGAAGCCTACGAAAGCGCAAGAATTTATAAAGAGAAAACTAATGTTTTCCACGACAGAATGATTAAAAATAAAATATATACCAAGGGAAATAAAGTTTGGTTATTTAACGCAAGACTTAGACTATTTCCCGGTAAATTAAAAAGTAAATGGACAGGTCCATATATTGTAAGGAATACCTACCCACACGGTGCGGTAGAAATACAGGACCTAAAAGGTGGTGAGCCATTTAAAGTAAATGGACATAGACTTAAATTATATGTTCAATGGGCCACCAACGATATGTTAGTATCTGAACTCATCAGACTACAAGATCCTAAGGTTAAAAATTAGTTTAGGAGCAGTACGTCTGGCTGAAGACGTAAAACTTAGCGCTTTCTGGGAGGCAACCCAGAGTATTTTGATTATTTGAATTTAATTGTTTTTAAGTGTGTTTATTTGCTTAATTACGTGTACCCAATTAGGTTGGGGAGGATTCATCCTCCCGGACTTAGTTTTGTTTAGAAATTAGGATTTAAATTAAATAATAAGACCACGCATCAGAAAATAAAAAACTTTTCAGCACGTAGTAAAATTATTTTAACCCGATAATAAGAGCGTAAGTTGGGGAGAATACCCGTAAAAATTAAAAAATTAAAGAATTAGGGTTCCAAGACCAAAGCACGGCCCAGATCGTGAATCCAGAGGCCCGGGCGCAGGGGGCGCAGGCCTGCGCTTGCCCTGCGGTCCGACGCGCTCAAAATCTTATAAAAATGGTAATGATCGTCCCCATAACTCCAAAACCCTAATTCCAGTTACAGAAACGGCGGATTTTGATTTCTAAGCCTAAAAACCTTCAAAAATTCGTTTTTCACGTCAAATCTTCAATCCGATGTAAGTTTTTCTCAATTACTAGCAAGGTTTACTCCCTATAATCCCTTTAACTTCATTCTACCCTAGTTTCATAAAGTTTCATCATGCATGCATGGATTGAGGTTTTTGGGAATTACATGGTTTATAATAAAAAAAGGGTTATTAATAATTTTCTAATATTCTTTTAATAAATATAAAATTATTTTTTGCAAAACTTTTGTAAAAATTAAGCATTTTTCCGTATTTATTGTATTTATTTACTTTTTGTCGTAAAAGGTTACGTTTTCATTGTTAAATTAATTATTATTAAAGTTCACGCATTTGATAGCGTTAGATTGGGCTCACATTGTTGGTGAGACTTAGGATTAGTTTGTTTATTATTGAAAAATGGTGTTTAAAATAATCATGCATCATTTACGTAAAAACTCCACATTTTTAATCAATTGTCTTTGCAGTATTTTTAGATGTAAACCCAGTTCCATGCAAACGGTAACCGTCCCGGAAATTCCCAAAAACCTAGGATGAGAACCCACGACCCCAGGGATGTTCGTTTTGAAAAACCACTCAATGTGGAGTTCTCTGAAATTCCACCCAACACAAAAAATGGTAAACCCCCTAGGTTTCTCATACAGCGTACCCTAAAAGAATCTGACTTTGATAATTTTGAAATATTAGAGTGTTTTGAGCGACTAGGATGGGCTAAAGCCATACAATGGTAACTTCATATATCCATACTAGTTTAATCCAACAGTGGTTCGCCACAATGCGTAGGATTGAGAGGTCTGAGGATCATGATTTCGAACTAGTGGGAAGGGTAGGAAACAAAGAGGTGTTAATTTCTAGAGAAAAATTGTACGAATAGTTATATATATATATATATATATATATATATATATATATATATATATATATATATATATATATATATATATATATATATATATATATATATATATATATATATATATTCAGGTTCAAAAAGGTACTTCTCGAAATCAAGTGCACCCGAAGGTACCAACCTTAAAAAACTTTTTTTTAAAATTTTTTTCTCATAACCATGTTTAATTTAATGTTATACGCATGATATATGAATTTCACATACATTCACACTTTCTGTGTCCTTAAAAATTATGTGAATGCTCAATGCATATTTATGTGAATGGTCATCCATGTGAATGGTCATTTCACACCATGTGAATGGTGTGAATGACCATTCACATGATCTTTTTTATCATTCACAAGATTTATGATGTTGCTTCTTTTGAAAAAAAGTCTTATAATGTTGTATTATACATGTCTATTCAAAAAAAATATATGTGAATGATCATTCACATTAGGGTACGCTGGAATCTTATAGGTACGCTGATGAACCTGAATCTATATATATATATATATATATATATATATATATATATATATATATATATATATATATATATATATATATATATATATATATATATATATATATTGCCGACGGAGCGTAGAGAAAAAATGCTCACGTGACGCAATATTAGTGGTTCAAATTCAGAAATTTAAGGCTGATTTGACAAAATATGATTGGTTAGAATTCAGAAAAATAAGGGTGCTGATTTGGCGCAATATAATTTGTTAAAATTTAGAAAATAATGGGATAACATCAACAATTCTATCAATTCTAACAAACATGCATAAAATAATGGGATATTTATTTAGGTATACAAATTAAAATTAAACATTAATTATTCAAAATTATTATTTTTATAGTTCTATAAAATAGATATGAATAGTTAATTATTCTAAATTTTCATTTATAAAAATATATATATCTTAATTAATATAGATTAAAATGTTAGTTTATAGATAAAACAATATTTTATATTTTATTATAATAAACAAAATAATATTATGAAATATATTTTTATAACATTGTTTGCGAATAAAATGTTACTTATATTAATCATAAATATTAATTATTACACATAACTATATTTGAAGTCTATACATGTCTAGTTTAATACATGTGAGTTGATCAAAAGACTGATTTTAGTTTAAAAAAAATCGTGTATAATAATGAAGTATATATGAAAAAAAAAAAATTTACAATAAAATTGAAAACTCATCACTTTTCCATCAACTAATATACAAACACGTATTTGCAAAGAATTACTTACAATATCGTCTAACATAATTTTATAATAACAATTTATTCAAACCAATTAATAAAATGTTATCAAACAAAACCAGTTACTAAAAAAATTTAATAAAATTTAATAAAATCAAATTGAACAATTTAAACGGCAAATGACATATCTCATTGGCTAAAGACTTATTTTATACATTATCGCTTTATTATCAACGGAGATCTTCATTGTTTTTCATGGTATACTGAAAAAATATTAAAACATGTGTTAATTTTGAAACATTAATACATAAACAATCCAAAATAATGAGAAGCTTTAAATGTAAAAAGAAAAAAGTATATCAACGGGACGTTTTTTCCGAGGTTTGAATTAGGGAAGACACAATTTTGATCCAACGGACGGGACGATAAAAATGGCTCGTAATAAAAAAAGTGAGCTAGTATATAATTTTTTCTAAATAATAAATGTCATATGTTTACCTATTTTATAATATATGCTGATTAAAAAATTACTTTTATATGTTTATCTGTCGTATTTTATATATTGATTAAACTGAATCATCAATAAAATTTAGATCTAAATGTAAATGCTTTCCCATCAATACTTATCTATATATTTAAATTTTTTTTTTTCATTTGCTTATAAATTTATTAAAAATAAATAAACATTATATAAAATTATTAACTTTTAAAAAAGTAAACAAACGATATAGTTTTCTTAAAAAAATAAATTTTTGTTGTGTCATCAATTAATTATAAATATCAATGGGGTTTAGCCCATTTGGTATGAGAGGTGACGTGTAAGTGTTGGGTCACGGTTTCGACTCCCGTCGGAGACAAGTTGGAATTTAGGTAGTGGAAGTAATTGACACCGAAACACCTCGTCCTATGGAATTATAAATATTAAATTCATCACACATCACTCGAGCAACGCACGGGTATTCAGCTAGTTCTTAATTGACACCGAAACACCTCGTCCTATGGAATTCTAGACATTGTCTAATACCCAGGGGGATAGAATGCGTAAGGTTAACAAATGGACTAATCAATGGGATCAAATGATAGCAACTATTTTTGGAATTTCGATTAGAACTGCCCGGACTTACACCACCTTCAATAGAGGTGATTTATGCCCATTTGGCAAAGTTATGTGGAAGTTTGTTATCTTTTACATACTTCCGCGTCATCAAGACACCACATATGTAAGACCACAAGAAATTCTCTTAGTGCATGCATTGATGAGTGGACACCCGACCGTATCTCTAGGATACATTATTATGTGTAAGGTCTACCAACTACAGATCTATCTAGACGCGGAGCCGTCAACGAGTGCGGAATCCTCGTTAACGGGTAGACGGAAACAACTCTCAATCAGAAACACGGAGACTATCAGAGGCTGAACGAACGACACACGAACGATCCTACGAACTGATTCTCTCCGAAACGGCACTAACAGTTATGATAAACTCGAGATCGCTTAATGCTTAATTACTGACGAATTCTGCAAAAAGTCTGATAATTAATCGAGTCTATCCCTAATTATAGAGGCTGATTCGAGTCTGTTATGGTCCAAACTCGAATCCGGCCCAAGGCCCATTCGAGTTTGTCCCATCTGACACTCTCGAATATGCCTACACGAACACATTCGAATCTATCCAGTGGCTCATTCGAATCTAACTAGATTCGAATCCTAGCCTTAGATAATTTCGAATTTACCTTCTCACATAAACAACTAAGTGTTGAAACTTATGTTATTACCTTATGATTGATTTTATCTTTGTACTTTATGTTTGAACTTCTTGTAATACGTTACATCAAGTTCAAACATACAAACACTAATAAATATCAACCATATATAAACATATATAACAAACACTTGCTAAATCACAATGTAGGATCACTTAGACTGCTATCGTCACACAGGGTGTACCAACAGACTCCCCCTTGACGATAGCTTCTAATAGTTCACACATTTGATCAAGAACTTTGTTTATTATTTATTCAAACTACTTCCAGCATACAAGCCCTTTTCAACACATACTTTAACCACATTCTCATATTTCCTAGCCTCACTATCCATATGAGCATCACTAGAAATCTTACAAGCATGCAAAATTAAAAGATCATCTCTAGAAAGGTTTACCAGATGAAGAGGATCATAGACTCTAAGAATAACATTTTCTTCAAAATCTTCCATCACTGCTTCTCCAGTCTCACTCTCAGCATACCACCAATGCAGATTCTTCAAGACATTCTGTGGCATAGGCTTGAGCGGCACCTTCCTTAGACATACTGCTTCTCCAGTCTCACTCGCCCAGTTAGAGGATCTATACGTGAAGGATCTTCTACTCTTTTTCCAACCCTTGGATTCAGTCGTTCAAACTTTCTTGATCTTCCCTCTTTTCTTATGATTCTTGTAGTTATGTCTGCGTAGGGATCATTGCCAATATTAATCAGATCTTTCCATGCTAACACTTTGATCTCGATCTTTGGCAGTGAATTGAAAGCTTTTAGAGTTCGCCTCAGGTACTTGAGCCCGTCTTTTCTCTTAATTATAAATAGCTGCAGTTCTCGATCAAAGAACCAGCTTAATATGCTTCCAGACAACTTTCCAGTACCCGGCACCCTCATTTTCCTTTTAAGCTCTAACTCCTTCTGTTCAGCCCTGAACCACAACTTTCGTTTCTCTTCATTTGTTAACTCTCTAGCAGGTTCTTCTGTTGATGACTGAGAATTTAAAGCAGCATTCACCACTTCTACGTTAACAACATCATTGCCTTCAATTATGTATGTATCAGTGATAGGATTTTGCTGTACGACGATCTCATCAGCTTCATCGTCCTCATCAGCACATACCTCGTCATCTGATTTCCAGTCAACTTTATCTTCTGGCACGAACTCACCCTCTTCCAGCTCTTCCATTTCGTCTTCGAAATCGAAACCCACATCCATCGGATCGTCATCAAGATCCATGAGAGCATCTATCATCTCACTAATCTCAAAATCCGTAGGCTTCGATGAACTTGCCTCACCCATTCCAGCTTCTGCTTGACTAGGCTCCCCCTGAGATTGAGTAGTCTGAGCAGCAGAAAAATCTACTGGCTCATCCTGTCTTTGAGAGTTGGGATCATTGCCTTGGTTGTCTTCATCATCATCATCTCTCGGCCTCTGTACTTCCTGATCACGGCACGACGTCTCCCCCTGAGCCTGTAAATTTTTCATTAACTTCTCAATTAGGGAGCGCATCGCCCTTATCTCAGCTGCCTGATCTGCTACAAAGGATTTTAGCTCTGTGTTCTCTTCCTGAACTTTCTCCACAATCTTCTTTAAATCGGCATTCTCTTTGTCAAGATTTGCATTATGCGTCTGAATTTCTCCGATCGCCTTTGTTAGGCCTAAAATTTGGACATTCTGGAAGTCAACACGAGCTTTAAGTTGCAGAAACCTTTGGTTGTCGGCATATGTGGTCGAGGTTGATGGAATGGACTGTATAGGTGTAGGAATGAGTGGCGATGGAATATATGGTTCATCGCGAGGTGGTGGTGGTGGTGGAATGGTGGTCTGAGGTTCCTGATGTTGGGGAATTTCTGGTTGTGCTTCAGATGCTGAAGATGATCCTTGCATAAACCTATGACGCTTGGCCCGTTGCCTCGTCATTAATTGTGCAACTTCCTCCTCTTCAAAATCAGAGTCATCAGACTCTCGTGAAACTCTCCTCCTCGAAGCATCTTCATTGACTACCAACCTAGATCCATACGTTACAATTTGAACATGAGGTTCTGTAGACACTGATTCTGGAGCTTCAACTTCGATATCCTCCATCTCTTCTGATTCATTGGCAGATGAGGACTCATCATTACCAGTCTGTTCTGGCACATATTCGTCAACATCTCTCAACACATCTTCGTCTCCCTCTAGAGGCTCAAGTAATTCTCCCACCAATGCTGCAGCTATTTCCTCATTGGCATGAGGTCCAGACGCCCATATTTCTTCTAAAGTTTGGGCTATTTCCTCGGATTCTGGAACGGAACCTGAAGGCCCTGCTTGTTGTACTTCCGGCTGACTTGTAGAAGGCCTTGACGCCTGTGTTTGACTCGCAGTCGCTCTTTGTCTTCGATGTTGTGGCTGTGCTCGCAGTTGTCTTTGTTGTTGTGGTGGCTGCCTGGCTTGAACTTCAACTTCCCCTGCCCAGTTGGCAATATCTGGGGCCTCAAAATTCCTATCCAAGATAGCTCCAAAAAACGGACGCTCAACTGGAACAGCCAATCTTCCTCTATGCGAGGAATAATCAGCAAAGATCCTCTTACCCATTACAGCTACGCTCTGAATCTCATTCGACTGAGGCAGATTCGGCAAGAAATGCCTGATAAGCATCATTATGAACCGTGGATACAGCAGGAATTGTTGATTTTCTGGAGCAGTGATTTCATGAACAAATTCGGAGAAAAACATTTCCGAGAAACTGAAAGGCCGATTATACACTAACGCGATTATCCCAGACTGGATCTTCGATACTATGTAGTCAAAACCGGCTTTCTTTGCTGCAAAGCAGACCATAAAGACATGAGCCAGAAATCTCCATTGGCCGATCAGCCCGCTCTTCATATAAGAAACCTTCGTCACATCTAGACTATAACCCATTCTCTGAAAGGCCGCTTGCCTAATACTCAGAGGAATGTCGATAGGTCCAGACTCCTCTTCCTGCGAACCCAGCTGCAACACATGACGCAACATATCCGCCGAAAACACTAGCGGTTGTCTAGCTATTCGAGTTCTTAGCACTGTCGGGGTGACCGAGCAGTCTACCTGAAGATGATCATAAAATTGACGAACATATGGAATTACAATCTGAATATTATGGGATAAGACAAAAGCTATCCTAGATTCAACAAGAAAATCCATCATTTGACGAAATCCCTGCGCTTCCGGGATATGATGATCATAGGGAATGACCATATTATGCTTCGGAATGAATGCACGAACAGCCATATCTGCACAATAAATAAACCGTTAGAATTATTAAAAATCAATAAACTTTCCTAAATTCAAATTTGTTTTATTTTGAACTTGATTAAGTACAAAATCCAACACAAAAGAATCTTTACAAGTTTAATAAAATTTAAATTAAATAATTCCACTAAAATACAGATTCGGATGGACAGATTCGAATAAGTCCTTTTTCGAGTTTGATGACAGATTCGAATATCATGGTCTTCTCGAGTTTGTCAGTAGACTCGAGAAAGGCCATGAACAGATTCGAACACTCGTCGGCCAAGGCTTCAACAAAAACCCAAGATTTAAACCATTTTGAACTTAGCAAATCACATACATTAGTCCAACTAGGTTCTAATCTCTGATTTGTGTATTTAATTTGACTATTTATTGGTCCAAACTTGGTAATTTTGTAAAAACCCGATTTCAACCAACAAACCTTACAAAATTGGTGATTTTGACCTAAATGATGTATAAAACTACTCAAATCTTGTACAATCCAGTTGATTATACCTAGAAGTATCAGTAGAGTCGAAACACCAAGTAAGACACTCGACAAATTGTCGTTTTTTTGTGAAAATCGGTAGATTCGAGGAATAGATTCGAAATCGCCAAATAGATTCGAGAAAGTAGATTCGAAAACAGATAGAAGTTATGACAAGAACTGTTACCTATTTATAACACCTACCTTCGAATCTATGGCCAGACTCGAATCTACTGACAGATTCGAAACTTCTCAATTTCGAGTCTGTCCTAAACTCAAATAAAACAAAAACACTTAGAAAAATTTCGAAAATTTTGAAATAACTTCAACTTTTTCAACCTTTTTTAACGGTATTGTGTAACAAGATAAACTATGCCAAATCTTTTACCCTAAGCACAAGATATTTCACGCAGTGTTTATTTTATCCAACTATGAATGCACCCTCAGTAATTTTTGACCTTTTACCTAAGTAAAAACTGAAATAAAATAAAATAAACTAAGGTAAAATAAAATAAAATAAGTAAAAAATTAAAAATTTTAAACTTGACTAAAAATTTAACTAAGACTTACGCTAAACTTATTAAAATTAACGACCTATGCTAAACTCTAAACAAAATTTTTTTGATGAGTATAGTCTAAGAAAGGTTCAATCAGATAGCGATGTCAGATACTTGCTTTCAGTACTTAAACTTTCACACTTAGGAATTTTTGATTCCTTTGATTGTTTGTCGTGACATACCCATTTAGCCGATTGTTGGTATTTTACCCCTTTAAACATTCTACATTTCGGAATATCCCTTGGCATTTTTATTTATCATGAAATTATCTTACGTGACTTAGACATAGACATACTTTTATGATCAAGGCATACAGACTAAGATTCTAACTTGTTGGTATTTGCAAACTTTCTTTAAAAGACAAACATTGGACACAGGTCTGTATTTTCATACAACAAAGTGTCTTAGTTTGACTTAAGGTTTATTCTTAAAGTTAGCAAGACAGCGGTGACAGGTCTGTACCGACGTACAACAAAGCGACATATCTTGCCAACCCGAATCTAAACAGAGGCAACAGGTCTGTACTTACGTACAACAGAGTTACATGTTTTCGACTCTCAATTTTGTATGATTTTTCTATTCTTTCCATTTTAAGATGTATTTGATGTTGCCATACATCCCCAGAAAGTTTGCATACCTCATTTAGACTCAAAGTTTGTATGTGTTGTACATAAAAATTAAGACCGATTGGTCATACATCTAAGTTAGTGACACGCTTGACTTTTTCTAGAATATTTTATTAGCCTTGAGATTTCCTATATGTATTATGCCTACCAACACATCAAACTAAATAAAGTATAACACTTAGAATTTAGTTGCATTATGTGTGAAAGCCTAAACACTTAGAGTTTGTAACGACTGTGCTAGTTTTCGTCACTTTGAACCTATACATCTAAGACTTAACTCTTTTTCTGATATTCTATTTTTTTGTGTTTTTATGATTTTCTCTCTTTTTTCTTTTGTTTTTCATAAGAAATAGCAATAAAATACGATAACCTACTAACCTACTAAAAATAGAAACTTCCTAAAAATAGAAATTTTCCTAAATTAGCAGACTCCTATAAAGAAAGAAATATTACGACTAGAAAAGAAAATAAACTACTATTACTATGGTCAAATTACTCTGGGTTGCGCATTCCATTCAGTTGAATTAAATACTCAAACCGTGACTTATCAAATGCTTTGTTAAATAAATCTGCATTATTATCTTCTGTTGCCACTTTTACCAACTTGATTAAGTTCTTTTCAGCACAATCACGAATAAAATGATGCCTAATGTCTATGTGCTTTGTTTTGTTGTGTTTAACTGGATTATTCGTTATAGCAATTGTAGATTGATTGTCTATCCTAATTGGAGTTTGAGTGTAAGCCAAACCGTAATCCCGCAATTGTTGTTGTATCCACAGAACCTGTGAGCAGCAACTACCAGCAGCACATACTCGGCCTCGCACGTTGACACGGCTACCGATGTTTGTTTCTTGCATTGCCAGGATACCAATCTCCCTCCTAGGAACTGACAACCTCCAGTTGTTGATTTGCGCGTCAAGCTGCATCCTCCGTAGTCAGAATCCGTGAACGCCTCCAACTCTAGATCTCCCTCCGCGTGATACCAAAGTCCCAGCTTCGGTTTCGACTTGAGGTATCGTAGAATCCGCTTCACAGCTTTCATGTGCATCTCCTTCGGATTTGCTTGAAACCTAGCACAAATACACACAGCAAACATGATATCAGGTCTTGAAGCAGTTAAATACATAAGTGATCCAATCATGGCCCGATATAAAGTCGGATCCACATCGGTATCACTTTCAGTACCCGGTCCGAGATTGTGATTCACTTGAATCGGCGTGCTGAAATGGACAGTCAACTTTGTTCCTTCCATCCCGAAACGCTCCAATATGTCATAGACATACTTCGTCTGATGGATAAACATCCCTTCCTTCTTCTGGTCAACTTGTAACCCCAAAAAGAAATTTAACTCTCCCATAGCACTCATCTCGAACTTAGACTTCATCACCTTCTCGAAATCTTTGCACATCTGTTCGTCTAATGATCCAAAGATGATATCATCGACGTACACTTGTACCAAGATAAAGTGTTCTCCCTTCCTCTTAACAAACAGAGTACTATCTATCCGACCCCTTTCAAACTCGTTCTCTAATAAATGGTTGGATAGAGTCTCATACCACGCTCTTGGTGCTTGATGCAATCCATATAGAGCCTTATCTAAACGATATACTCTATCAGGATATTTTGGATCTGTAAATCCGGGCGGTTGTTCTACATACACCAACTCCTTCGCTTTCCCATATAGGAAAGCACTCTTAACATCTAATTGATATACCTTAAAGCCCTTGAAAGAGGCAAAAGCTAGAAACAACCTAATGGCTTCCAGCCTTGCTACTGGTGCAAATACCTCGTTGTAATCGATTCCCTCCTCTTGGTTGAAACCCTTTACAACTAACCTAGCCTTGTTGCGCGTGACTATACCCCGATCGTCTCTTTTGCACTTAAAAACCCATTTGGTTCCTATGGCAACTTCCCCTCGAGGTAATGGAACTAACTCCCACACTTCTAGTTTCCTAAATTGCGAAAGTTCTTCCTGCATCGCTTCAACCCAGGAGTTATCCTTAAGTACCATTTGCATATTCTTAGGCTCTACTTGCGATATGAAACAAGAATAGAGACATGTGTGATATGCCTCGGAGTCGTTTATCATCGACAACAGCACAGTGTTGTTATTTACACTACTCCTAGTCCTCACACCCTCGTTAGGATTTCCTATGATGCTTTCTATAGGATGGTTCTTGTTGATCCTAGAGGTCTCTATCTCATCAACCCTTAGAGTATCTCCTAAGTTATATCCTATTTCACCTAATGAGGGAACAGGCTCAGTTTCTACATTTTCCTCCTCGTGGACATTTTCCTCAGAGTTGGAACTTGTTGCTTGAGTCTGATTCTCAGTGGTAGGTGCTTCAGGAACATCGACTTCTGGAGATCTATCTACAGTCGCAGTAGGCTCAGATGTGGATTCAAACGTAGTCCTCGGAAAGATATGGCCATCGTCATTCAGATGCAACGTCGCCATGTCCTTTTCGATTGTACCTGCATTATCATCCAAAGGAATGTTAAATGACTCAAATAATTTATCATAGTCAAATATCCATTCCGGACCAGTTTGGGGTTCATGTGTATAACTTGTGACTTCAATATTATACACAATCTCCACAGTACCATTTGTTTTGTTAAAAACCCGTTTGTTTGGTGAGTTCGGCACATTCGCCAGCCTTTTCACCAAACTTCGGTTGATGTTTTGTACGTAATAAAGTGCATGGTACCCCAAACGGTTCGAAGCCAGTTAAATTAGGTGGCCGTTTATTCAAAATTTCATAACAGGTTTTGCTTAAAGATTTGACAGTTAGGACCCTGTTTAAAATGTGACATGCGGTATTCACTGCCTCCCCCCAAAACATGGTAGGAAGCTTTGAATCCGACAACATAGTCCTAGCTGCCTCAATTAGTGTCCTGTTTTTACGTTCGGCCACCCCATTTTGTTGAGGCTCATATGGTGCACTGAATTGATGCACTATGCCCTTTGATAGGCAATATACACCAATTACAGTGTTTTTGAACTCAGTTCCATTATCACTACGAATCCTTTTAACCCTTGTTCCATAGGAGTTCTCCACTTGGTCTAAGAACCCGATGAGGTTGGAAGTCGTCTCGTCCTTTGTACCAAAAAAAGAAAACCCAAGAAAAACGTGAGTAATCGTCAGTGATAACCAAACAGTACCAACTACCTCCGATACTCCTTTTGTTGATTGGGCCGAAAAGGTCCATATGCAACAAATCGAATGCTGAGGTTATGGAGTTCTGCGTCTTGGACTTGTGTGTCTTCTTATGTTGCTTGTCCTTCATGCACGGTAGACACTTGTCCTCGAACTGAAAGCTCTTCATAGGCACACCTTGCACCAGTCCATTCTTCGTTATGTAGTTCATCTTTCTTAGGTGCAAGTGAGCCATGCGTCTGTGCCACAGTACGGATTCCGTCTCCGAAGCTTTGGATAATAGACAGATTGGCCCCATCGACGTCTCCGGCTTGTTCATATCCAGCATGTACAAGTCGTTCTTCCTTGGTGCCCGCATCAATACCCATTCTTCAGGAATCTTGAATCCCGGCTTTAGCACTAACGCCTCAGTGTCAGTAAATAACACTGAGTTCTTCTTATCACAGATTTGAGATACACTAATGAGATTGTGAACCAGTTTATCAACGTGATAAACTTGGTCCAACTTTATCGTCCCATTAGTGACCACTCCGGTACCCGTGATATTTCCACCCTTGTTACCCGCGAATGATACGAATCCCCGATTCCCACCCTTGAAGTCTGTAAGTAGACCTCTTTCCCCTGTCATGTGCCTGGAGCATCCACTGTCGACGAACCACTTGTTGTTTGGACCTGTGGTAATCTCCTGCACATGAAAGAAAATAGGTTAGTTATCACGGGGAACCCAAGCCATAACTGACTTGGTTATACCATTCTCGTCCACATACTTGAACTCTTTCAAATACCCATCTCGCCTTTCAGGTGACTTGGGTCGTTGAACTGGAGTTTGTTGTGGTGCCGAGTGATTTAAGTTCACTCTTTGCCTTGGAGTAGGCATTTGTTGTGGAGCTCTAGAATAATTCCTATTATATTGCATTTCGGACTATGATCCCTGAGCTCTTACCGGTGCATAACGTCTAACTGGAGTATGAGACCTAACTGGAGTGTGTGCCCTGCTAGGTGTTGTGCTCCTATAGACTTGTTGTGGTGCTGACCTAGATTGATTAATGACACGATTCGGTGAATTTGTCCTCATCACTTCCTTTGGTCCAACCTTTACCGGTGTGTTTTTCACAACTTGTCTGGGTGCGACCTGCACAGTTTTCTCGGTACTTTGAGAACTACTGGTGCTCGCCACACTGGTTGAGGGCTTAACAGGTTTTGGATTCACTGTCTTAGGTGTAACATCGGCTTTCCTAAGCGGACAGTGAGACGCAACATGCCCCTTTTCATGACATCTGAAGCAAGACATCTTATCTATGGACTTTTTGTGAGTTCCCTTAGAGTTAGGTGTCTCACTAGTGTCTTGGTCCTTTTGTACATCTATGGCGACTGGCTCATCGTCCTGATCAGCCCAATCAATTTTATGTTTTCCTGCAGGTGTTTCACTGGAGGAAGACACAAATTTGACCTTTTTAACCTTGACGGTAGTGTCAGTCACCTTAGGTGCATTATCTTTTACAGGCTCTGGTGTCGGTGTAGGTAGGTCCTCTAAGTCTACTAATTTATCAGTTTTCTCCTGAGGTTGAGGCACATAGTTTGCATTGAAAGATGGAGGAATTTCGTGAAATCCTAGACCTACAGGCTTTTTAGACTGTCGTTGGGCGTCTAAAACTTTCCCTAGGTTTAGGCTTGAATTCCTAAACTTTTCCAACTTGCTATTCGCCTCGGCTACCTTTACATTTGTTTCAGCTAGCTCTATGTCTTTGTCCTTAAGACTTTTGGTCAAGGCTTCTACGTGCTCATACATAAGCTCTAACCTAACACACTGCTCACTCAGTTTGTCTTTCAGAACTATTACGTCTTGAGCATCAGCGTTAAGTTTTTCTTTAAGATCTTGCTTAATGTCGTTTAAGCTAGCGTTATCAGCTTTTAAATTCTCATTTTGAGCAGTTATGGATTTATGTGAGTCTAAGACTAGATTTAACCTATCATTAGAATTAAAACACAATGCACATAATTCGCGAAAAAGAGAGTAAGTCAGACTAATCTTTGAGTTATCAGATTCCACGTTGGACATCTGAGCAGCAAACTCCAAAACTGTCTGATCATTCGCCTTCCTACCCACATCGAACTGCTGTCCCTTGTGGTCTGCTCTTCCCCATCACACCAAGTTTCCGTGACTTCAGCCATAAAAGCCCGAGCATTTGACTCTGGATGTGAGCTCCAGTCGTATGTACCATCTAGCTGTCTGTCTGAAGTGACATTGGATAGTAGACCAGCTAGATTGGCTTGACCAGATGATGAACTTGGAAGGTATCGTTGTAGAGACTGAGTCTGAAACTGTCGCTGATGCTGACTCTGCCCTTGGTATGTATCCACCTTCGGTCTCTGACACTCTCTGGCGAAGTGTCCCAGTCCTTGACAGTTGTAGCATTTTACTTTGGACTTGTCAAATCCAATCCCCTTGTTGTTCATTGTAAGATTCCTCCCAGTTCTTTTAATGAATCTCTTAACCCGTTGGGTTACCATGGCCAGTTGCCATTTTAGATCCATTTCCTCAAGATCATCAGGGTCGACTTAATCGTAGTCCTCATCCCAGAGAGCAGGTTCGTTAATCTTCCCTTGAACACAATTCCCATACGCGGCCACAAATGAAGCAAGCAGATTCAAATGTTCTTCCGCTGATTTTGCGCTCATTGGCATCTTCGAATAGCTCTGAGATGTCGTCGCCTGTGCTGCTTGAGGTTGAGGTTCTTCCGATCTTCTAATCCTAAGAACGCTCTGTTCAGTGTATCATCAGGCTCTGCTGGTGATGACGTTTCTCCGGTGAAAAACGCTGTAGCAGTCTTCGGTTCGGCGGTCGCTGAAGGTTTTGTTGATTTACCAAAATACATTGCTGGATTCTGTACTTGGTCGTAATCCGTTTCGGCCTTCAGTAGCTCGAAATGATATGCCCGCAACGTTCCCACAATATCCTCCAGAGATTGGGCATAATACTGATCCTCATTTAGCTTTATCATTGCCACATACATAGCCCATTTGGCTGGTAGGGCATCAAGAAGCTTATTGTTCTTGTCGGTGTCAGTGTACTCAATCCCGTGACTCTCAAGCTCCGTCAATAGATGATAGAAGCGGGTGATAGTATCATCAAGCTGTTCATCCTTTAACGCCTTGAAAATCGCAAACTGTTGTTTCAACAGCTCCGTACGCTTTCTACGAACCCTAGGATTTCCCTCACACCTTTTCTCTAGAGACACCCAAAGTTCCTTAGATGTCTTCTGAGTCCTAAATGTGTGTAGAATATCCTGCGGCAACGCCATTCTAATTATCGAAAATGCTTTGTTCTCAGCTTCATAGAGTTTCTTATCATCATCCTTCATCATCTAATAAGATAGAACTCTCTGACGGCCTTCAACTTCCGAAATCGGTGGAATATATCCTTCGTCAATGCACACCCACATGCGCATGTCATTAAATCGCACAAAATCGGTAAACCGATCTTTCCACCAGTAATAATCCTCGAGTTTCATCAGCTTAGGCGGAGTGTTTGCCTTCCTGACCTCGTGGTCCATTTCCAGGAATTTTTGAAGATTTGACATCTTTTCGGAATTAATTGAATATGAACTTAATTAATTTAATTCGAAACTAATTTCAATTAATTCGTTCGAATCTAGATAGATTCGAATATAATTAGATTCCAATTTATTTGGGATTAAATTCGATTAAGTGTTGAAATTCAATTAAATTCGAAATTAAGTCAGATTCGAAAAGTCCTCAGATTCGAAGGTCAGTGCAAACTCGAAGACACAATAGATTCGAACCCTATTCGATACTAGACTAAACTCGAATTAAACTCGAAAGAAGTAGACTCGAGACCCTATTCGAATGTAGCACAAAATCGAAATAGATTCGAAAACCCTCTGTATCAGACTCGAAAGGAGCGGATTTGGTTAGACTCGAGACTAAGTGTAACCCTAACTACCCCTAATAGAGTCGAGCGCCGCAAACTCGAAAAATGGCTAACACTTCGAATTCTTTACGTTTTGCAGATTAAATCAATATTTTTACAACGAAAAATATTGATTTCGATAAAAAACGTGAAAAATAACAAAGTATTTCCCGAATAAGAATTTGTTAAGCTCAAAAACACACAAAAAACACGATTTTGAGAGAAAAACCGTCCAACTAGCGTCAAGAAACCTAGAATGTATCTAGATGAACACGAAGAACACCAAGAACACTCCGTAGGCTCTGATACCACTTGTAAGGTCTACCAACTACAGATCTATCTAGACGCGGAGCCGTCAACGAGTGCGGAATCCTCGTTAACGAGTAGACGGAAACAACTCTCAATCAGAAACATGGAGACTATCAGAGGCTGAACGAACGACACACGAACGATCCTACGAACTGATTCTCTCCGAAACGGCACTAACACTGATGATAAACTCGAGATCGCTTAATGCTTAATTACTGACAAATTCTGCAAAAAGTCTGATAATTAATCGAGTCTATCCCTAATTATAGAGGCTGATTCGAGTCTGTTATGGGCCAAACTCGAATCCGGCCCAAGGCCCATTCGAGTTTGTCCCATCTGACACTCTCGAATCTGCTTACACGAACACATTCGAATCTATCCAGTGGCTCATTCGAATCTAACTAGATTCGAATCCTAGCCTTAGATAATTTCGAATTTACCTTCTCACATAAACAACTAAGTGTTGAAACTTATGTTATTACCTTATGATTGATTTTATCTTTGTACTTTATGTTTGAACTTCTTGTAATATGTTACATCAAGTTCATACATACAAACACTAATAAATATCAACCATATATAAACATATATAACAAACACTTGCTAAATCACAATGTAGGATCACTTAGACTGCTATCGTCACACAGGGTGTACCAACATTATGCAAAATTTTTGGGAATGTCATGTCTTAGGCCAAGGGATAAATTACCCTCACTGTAGAATGTTGACCGAATTATTCGTGATAGAAAAGGTTGTTGCCAAGGAATTGCCCATACAGATCCTTAACCCAAATACCACATGGTTCACAAGGTTTACTATGGTGGGGCTACTTTTTGAGCGTACCGAGAGAGGTTTCAAATTCGTTGTCTAAAGTCTGCTAAAGTGACCCAAATCCCTTTCAAAGCCCTAGAACCCGTACTTGAAAGACAGAGTAATAAAGGAAAAGCCAGAATGGACGTTGATGAAGAAGATCAGAGGCCATGGAAGAGGGTTGAGACCGTCGATCTCGTTTGGGATCAAGTGAACAAATTGAAGGAGACAGTTGGAGATTTAGTAATGCGAACAATATATTGATTAAGGAGATCCAAATGCTTCGGGAAAATCAAAAGAAGAATGATCAATTGTTTAATACGCACTCGGACTGGCTAACCAATCTTCAGATCACTATCGGAGAGTTGGAAGAGATTGTCGCACCTCCGGCCGAATGATGATTTTATAATTATTTGAATATTAATTCTAATTATGTGTGCTAAACATTAAGTATGATTTGATGTATTTCTGATGTGGTGGTTTATTTTGTTTGGCTTGGTTATTTACGTATATTTGGATTGTAATAGTACTTTACTTTATTTTTATTTTTAATTTTAAAGTGTGATGTTTATTCTAATTTGAAATTATAAAAAAGTTGAAGTTTGTTTGTTTCTTATTTGTTTGTTTAATTTTAATTATTATGGATAAGGAATATGTACCGATCTATTCTTCTATGATCTTAACCGATGAATTAATTTTGATGTGACGAGGACGTCACAAAAGTCTAAGTTGGGGAGGGTAGGTTATAACGATAAAATTAATTAATTAATTTAGCCCTCACAGAAATTTTTAGACTACATTCTATATCAAAAATTAAAGAGATTTACATCCCCGCGTACCAAAACAGTAAAAATTTGAAATTTCAGCAATGTTGGGCGCAGGGGGGGCGCAGTCCTGCGCTGGCCCTGCGTCCCATCGACTTAAAATACAGATTTGAGCATCACTTTTCATTTCTACAAACACTAGAACCTTTGTCTACGGTTGGGTGTGCGGCTCTCTCCCAAAAACATCATTTTTGTGCCCAAAATTTGCAAATTTAAGCTTCAAAACACCTACATTTTCATAAATATCCAAGATCTAGGCTAGAAATCTCCTCTTTGTGGGTAGTTTCATCCATTTTGAAGATTTTTGGGTAGAGAAAGTGGTGAAGAAAAAAGCTAGAGTTGTACCAAGTTAAACTTCCAATCATCAAGGTTAGTGTTTATATTGAGTTATTGCAACTTATTCCATACTTTTTGAGCAAAAATAAAAGCTTGAACTTCATGGTCATCCATGGAGTTTTGATGGTGATTTTGACTTTTTAGAGTCAAAGTATGTGAAATTGCATGAATTTGATGATAAACTTGATGTATGTTTTATGATATATGTGTTTATGTGTTAATTTGTCATGATTAATTTCTAGAAATTTATTTGAATTTAAAAAGTCGGTTGGCTAAATGTGCATATATTGTTAAAATCATAAAACTTGGGTGATTAGCTTAAAAAATAATTTTATGTGCTAAATGGTTTTTATTAAAGCATGATAAATGTTTAGTGCTTAAAATAATGGTAGATTATAGACTATATATATAGGATGCAAAATGTGAGCGTAAAAGAGTATATATATAAATGCATCTTTTAAGTAATCGTAATTGTGCAATTTACAATTATAGGTTACATTATTTAATTTATCTCATACATATTGTGGTTGGTTGGCACAAATTGTAGATGTCGAGGAGAATAAGACAACGAACTCAAAATGATAATGTCCCGATAGATTGGTCTCCAAACCTTCTTTTGTCCCAACACCCCGAATACATTAGAACACACTTGTTTTTGTATAAGAAATATTCAAATAAAGTGTTAACTGAAAAGAGAGTTAAGAGGAGTGATTTTAAGAACTACGGGATCCCATACCTTTTTGAATATTTAGGGTGGGAAATTGTACTTGAGTTGGGCGGCCATGATATTTATCAGGCCGATATAGTCGAGTGGATGTCTACCCTACGGAGGGAGACAGGTCGTTCAGCGAACGACTTTAGGTTGATAGGTACCGTCCATGGTAGGGACGTGGCGATGGAGGCACAAATCCTTCGCCAATTATTTAATTTAGATATTGGGGTAGGCCACGAAGGGTCTAATCAGCAGGGGTACGAGTATAGGAATGAGGCCCAATTGACCTTCACTGATATGACTTGGTCAGGGGAGTGGACAGAGCAGGTTAATAGAGTCTTTCTTCCATCCATTTTGGAGTCTGAGTCCTCCACTTCCTACAGCCGAAAGGCTTTGTCTCCGAGGTGTAAGGTGCTTCACAAGATTATTGTGAACAACATATTGCCTCGTGATAGCGACCTGACCAAAGTCAGGCATAGGGCAATCACAGTCTTTCACGCCCTTTTTAAGGGTAGGCCCATACTGTCCTTTGTGTGGACAATTATGAATGATTTATGCGCTATGTACGATACGAGAGAGAGGACGTTCATCCCACATGCTTGGTTGATCTCCAAGTTCCTCGAGAGGACGGGCTCACTTTCGCCCGATTCCCTGTTGTCCCCTATTCCGGCGACGTTCATTACAGCCGCCATGTTCCCTACCTTGATTTTTAGGGAAGTTGATGAAGGGTTCGAGATATTCGACAAAGAGACAATGAGTCGTATATCGAGGACTACACTGAGGATGAGAGGAGAGAGAGAGAGGAGAAGGCCGCCAATGAGGCGGGAGTTCGGCATGCTGAGCCGAACCTAGGTGCGTCTACCTCGCGCAGTCGAGGTAATGACAGTTTTGATTTTGACCGCATGATGAGGCGGATAGAGGATATGGCAGTGGGACAGGGTGAGTTCCGAGAGGTTGTGACCCAGAGATTAGATGAGATGAATGGGCGTATGACCCATATTTATGATAGGGTCGATCACTTAGCGGGTCGGGTAGATCAGTTACAGGATGGGCAGAGAGCCCTGCCATACCAAAATGCCTACTACCAGCACCATGACTGGGCATATTGGGAGGGAGTCCGACATCACGAGGACTCCGTAGCCGGTATGCCATATCAGTCTTATGAGGATTACACGATGCCCGACTACCAGGCCTATAACACTGCTGTAGATACTTATCAGCGCTATCCGGCGCATGGCAGGCATGACCTCCCAGACCCGATGCCTCTGGTTCCGCCGACTGCACAGTTCACCACCGGCCAAAACCCGTATACCGACTTCTTCAACGGCGTCTTCGGTTCTCCTCTACCGCCTCCTCCATTTGATTGATCGGGTACTATCCATCCTTATTCTTTACTTTTCTATCTTTTATTTTATTTTAGTTTGTTATGCATTTAATTTCTTTATTGTAATTTTCATTTATTTTTAGTTCTTAGCCGAGTCCTTTTTAGAGTTTTTAATGTTATAGTCTGTCATTTCTTCCCCATTTGAGTCTTGTTTGCTGATCAAGTCGTGGAACATGATGATATCTAGAAAATACATGTGCGAGGGAATTGGATAGTGTTGACAGGATATTTTATAATTAAGGTAAGAATCGTAGTAATAATTAAAACTTTTGCCATGTAAAATGAATTTAAGTACATTAAAATGTATTTGGGCTTAAATATAAGTAATGTGTCAAAAGATTTTGGAAACTCATACAATAAGGGGGACAACTTAATCATGTTTTAGCCTCAAAAGTAAGTTAATTGTAGTCTAGATGGTTCGGGAAACTAAGTCCGTAGGGGTACCATTCATGCCTAATCCCCTAAAACCATTTGGTTTCGGAGCGGTGGACCGAAATCTAGTTACATGGACCATCTAGCTAATCTAGTGAAAAGAATATAGATAGATGCATGGTGTTAAAAAAAAATTTTGTCGTGAACATGCAAAGAGAAAAACGATGGACGGAAGACCCACATGTTTTAAGTATCGTAACCCTGAGCTAAAAGGGTATTTTCAAAAGTGAAATACATTATATAAATTCTAAGAGAAGTATATTTAACTGAAAATGTCTTCAATTCACATGATAAGAATTTTAATGCATTAGTGCGAAGGCTAGCTTAACATAAAATTCCTAGAGTCACTGCCAGTACATGCTCGTTACTTAGTTCTGATTCCAAAATCTTGTTCGGGGATGACCAAGAGTTAAGTTGGGGAGATTTGATAAGTCTATAATTTATACGGTTTCAGAGTCATGTTATGATCATTTTAAGCACCGATACTTTGTAAAATCCATATTATTACTCCAAGTTTGTATTTCAGGGCCATGATGTTAAAAAGAAGCAATCCGAGAGAATTCAGAGCAAACCGAGCTGAGGGGGGAGCAGGCATGCGCCACCATGCGCTCCACATAGCGTTCCAACAGTCCAGATACGTTCCAACACATGCCAGCTAAACCCTAGCCGCATCCAGGCGCAGGGGGGGCGCAGGCCTGTGGTAGTGCGGCTCAAAAACGCGTTTTACAGCCTGTGGAACCTTAATCTCGAACTCCCTATAAATACAAGCCGAGGGGCAGTTTTGGAGGAAGTCCCGATGTGTGTGAAAGTGTGCCGAAGCCCTGCCTTAGTCGATCTACGATACGAGAATGAAGACGGTGATTCGCAAGCTACCCAATGGCTCATATCTATGATTGTGACGAGCATACGATGAGCGGCTAATCTCATTAGCCGTTTACGGAGGATCTACGGCTAAGTTTACTCTTCTTTAATTTCTTATCTTTTGATGTATTCGTACTAAGCGAGATCTATTATGTGTATGCAAATGATAAATATTCGGCTATGATTATGATTATCTGTTGCGATTCGTAAAAGCAAGATAGTTTATCGTGGTGTTATTATTCGTGCCGAGTCCATTAGCTTAGGGATTAAGACGAGTATTAATGTTGCATATGCTATATCGAGAGTTATTGGTTAAAACACGTTTGATTAGTTTAGTCACGCAATTGATTATGTCTATGTGATCGTTGCATGAATTTATAGTGAGTAATACTTATGCCGTGGTGATCCCGTGAATGATTATTCGCCTCTTGATTATTTATCCTCTACGTTAGTTATTTCGTCATTAATTTTAGTTTTACAAAGCGATAGCAAACCATTACTCTAAATAAATAATTTAAATCCACAAATTCACAATTTAAATGCTTTTAATAAAATTATAAGGCTAATAACCTAATCCTGATTACGACCACACTCCCTGTGGATTTGACCCTTACTTCTCTAGCTAAATAGTGGATTTAAGGACTAATTATGTGGGTCACAACGACGGCCCGTCAGTTATCCCTCTCCGGATGAGCCCTAAAACCATATGCTTCGTTAGCGTATTCCCCAATGGATTGCACTTGAGGGCATGCTTCAGAATGATGAGATGAATCTCCGCATATTACACAGTTAACTGATGCAGCGGGGTTTTGGCTAAAACCCTTTATTAGCTGATCTATATTCTTTTCGAGTCGAGATTTCACTCTTTACTTCACGTTTCCCAGCATTGTCTATACTCATCACCTGAACTCCAGTGTTCAGAACCGGCTTGAACTTTGAGACCTTTACTTAGTTGATTCAGTAATTTCCAAGCTTCATCATCTTCTCTAGCTAAAAATGTGCCACCAGTAGCGGCGGTGATCATGTTCCAGCTTTCTTGACTCACACCATCAATGAAAGTTTTGACGAGCATCCATTTTGGAACTTCATGGTGTGGACAAGCTCTTAGCAATTCATTCATCCGATCAAATGCTTCATAGAATTGTTCACCAGGTTTTTGTTTGAAACCGGTGATCTCTTTTTGTTTCTCAGTGGTTTTACTTATAGGATAATACTCAATGAGAAATTCACGTTTCTTTTGATCCCAGGTTGTGATGCTATTGGTGGGTAGCGACACAAATAAATTTTTGGCCTTTTCTTCTAGTGAAAAAGGGAATTGATGAAGTTTTAAACCGTCGGTGGTTATACCTCGAACATGATTTGCTTTACAAATAGCTGTGAATTCAGATAAATGCTCGTAGGGTTCCTCACTAGGCATTCCTCTAATGATAAGAGGAATTTGGAATAATTGACGGCGAACTTCGGGTTCGTTCTCATTTTTCGGATATCGAATCGGTGAGGGATCGAGCACATCACCAGGGCGATAATGTGTCTCGACGGTCATTCTCATTTGTTCACCCATTCTAACTACTAGAGACTCCGGTATTTCGGTTTCGAGATTCCGGCTAGATTCGGCTCCTCGAAGATTGGAATCTCTTCCTCTTGATTAATTACGTCCTCCGCGCACCTTAGATTACTCTTGAACTTTCAGTACTTAGTTAACTAATTTTTATTATTATTTATTATTATTTATTTATTTATTGTGGTAAAAGTAGAGTGGGTACAGTTACCTTTTTTTTAATTTTTTTTGCTTTGTAATGAATAGAAATCAAAATACGAAAATAATATAAATATAAAGTACTAACCTACTCTAACCTAAACTAACGCAAAACTAACTATACTAGCCCTAACAAAGCGCTTACCGGTCCCCGGCAACGGCGCCAAAATCTGATGAGCCGTCGTTGTGGCCCGTAAAGACTCGGCACAATGGCAAATCAAACTACAATCAAATAACAAATCAAATTAAAGATAATCATTCACGAATTCACTACGGTATTAGTTATTACTTAATTGAACATCATGCAATGGTCACATAGACATAATCAATTACACTGTCATATTAATCACGAACACTTTAATCAATAAATCTCGGCATAGCCCATGCAATATTCATTACTTGTCTTAATCCCTAAATTATAGACTCGGCACAAATAATAATATCAGGATGAACTATCTTGCTTTTACCAATTAAACCATTCAATCATAATAGTAACCAAAAGTACATCATTTGCATTCATAAAATATCCAATACTCATAAACACATCAATACAAATATGAATGTTCAAAATAGTAAAACTTATCCGTAGATCCTCCACAAATGGTAATGGAGAGCCTAGCCTTCCATTGCGTGTTCTTGACCGTCAATGATTGTAAAAATCATCTTCGGGCTTGTAGACGGTGAAAGATCAACACTTCCCTCCTTTGTACTTTGATCCATGAATCGACCGCAGCAGGGCTTCGCCAGCGTTTTTTAATATTTCGGAACCCTCATAAACGGCTGCAAACGACCTCTATTTATATAGGATGTGAAAATTAGGGTTTTGGGCTCAAAAACGCGTCTGCAGGGTTTTTACACCGCAGGGGCGTAGCCATTGTGCCCCCCTGCGTCCAGGGGTACGCCAGCCTGCGCTGAACTGATCTGTAACTTAAAATCTTACTGTTTCGGAGCGTAGGGGGCATAGACCTGGGCGTAGCCATACTCCCCGACCTGCACCTTTTGAGCTGAATTTTCTCGTGGTACTTTGAAATGACTTCCTGACCCTGAAATACAGATATGACGTAAAAGTACGACAGTTACAAAGTGAAAATGCATATATGTGCCTTTAAAACTTCTGAAAACACGCAATAATACAGTCTTATCAATTGTGATGGTGATGATGATGTTGGTGGATTGTAGAAGAATCAAATACGAGTTGCTTTTTTGAGTTGAGGCTGCACAAAAAAATACACCCGACTTGTCCACATAATTACCCCAAAGTAGCTTCAAAAATCTACAACTAATAAAAATTGTCTACAATGAAGAATTCCATCCTCAATATCAAAGTAACTACATATAGATGCATAATTCCCGTTTGACAACTCTCTTCCTGATTTTACCACATCTCTGCAATACATGAGATAATCAATCAATTTTAAGTAAGAGTTAACCAATGCATCAAGAATTGAAAAAATAAAAAGAGTTGAAAATGCAATCAGAGCAACAATAACTTCTTGTAGGACCTCATTTTTAGCACCGTACACTACAATATCCATTTCACGTTGTCACCTTTATGTATAGACATGTGGCTCAGAAAATAATGAGAATATATCTATCATTCTATTTCTCTAGAGAGAATGGTGAAAGTTTGTATGCTTTAAAAAAGGCTATAAGTTAAAACCAATGAGGAAGCCTTAAACATATTTTAAAATCAGTTATCAAGAACATAAAAATAGATCATAATTCACCTAAAATCAAATGTTAGTTTACTAAAATTACATAAATACATAATATGTGTCTTAAGTTAAAAGGGAAAATGTTCGTATTTTAAAAAGCAAGTAAAACATATGAACTTACATTTAAGAGAACCTGAGAAATGCATGGAGTTGTTCATCCAGATGTTTATTGAATTGTAACTATTTCAGACTTCAATACACAAATTAAGATCTAATTTGATCTCCTTACCACCTCATATGAACAACTCTCCAGGTTATTAATAAATCTAGTTTTAACAAATTGCTTGCATAACATTCATGTTGCAAAGAACAAGACATGGGTTTCAAAATCCAAATAATAGTGATACACAAATTTTTGCTTATAAACAACAATTTCCACATCTAGCCAAAACCTTTCATACATAAAAAAAAAGTAAAACATATTAAAAATATGTTGAGAATAAGTATGAAGAAATACCAATTAAAAATAAATTGAACATTTTCAACGTCTTCATCAGCTTCGTACCTGAATTTGATCCTACAAAAAATATCAGACATAAGAATCATATCCGATTACACTTCTTTAAATCAACAAAAAAAAATCAAACTATGACTGTTATAAATGAAATCATTAACTTACACAATCAAAGCAAAGAATATATCTCAAACAATAAATACGATTAGAAGATATCAAAATCAAATCCAATCACCTTTATCAACTCTAACAAAATGGAAAATATGAGCAAGACCAATAGAATGCACAAAGATGGGGATCGAGTGAAGTGGCTGGTAGGAAAGCCACACATAGACCTAGGGTTACGATTTTTAGCAACAAAAACCCATACGCCAAGAGAGTGAGATCGACACTAAGATAAAAGCACAAAGAGTGAGATTGAGAGAAGCTGAAAGCAGAGAGTGAGATCAGGATCTTACCAACTGGGTGCAATGTGCATCGGGATCGACTGATATAACCGAGTTGACTATAGATGAAGGTGCAGCCTGGTCTACTGTTATGAAATGCATTCTTGTTGGTTGTTTCATCAGCGATCATGACAAAGACAGAGTCATAAAGTAACAACTAGAGAAAGGGAGTGGCAGAGGCGTCGGGGAATCAAATACCGGTGGAACAATATGGAACCCTAACATGCATAGGAAGGCAAGATAAGGGTGGGAGAAGTCAAGGAGAGAGAGCTAATTCTCGATTTGTGCTAGGTTTTTGTGAGGTTTGATGAAGCGTGGGGAGTGGAAGAAATGTTTTTCTTCCCAAAGTTGGCACAGTTATCCAAAACTCAAGATCAAACAAAATTTAAGATCGGTTTCCAAATTTGAAAGCATTCAACAGTTGTACACCATGGTTTGTAAAGAAGTATGTCTTAAAATTCAGGATTGTGCATTAAATGATTGTACACAATGTAATACAAGTGTTTTAAAACCAAGCATCTAAATGCTTTATATAGTAGTAAAGATTAACTTCAATAGAACTTGTACCTATTAAAAACTTTAATAATTGTTATTAAATTTTGGATCAACAAGGTATAATTAGTCGGGATTGACAAAGTTTTTGTTTGAGAATTATCTGGATCAAAACGATTTGATCGGTAACTTGAATTTAACCCAAAATAATAATTAGATTACGGTATTATCAATTGGTCTTTCGAAGTGTATTATTTAAGATGATTAATTTTCTTAAATCTTCTAAATGGAAATATTTTATTGGTAATACTGTTTATTTTGAAAATGATATTTTAAATAAAGTTATTTAGTTTTTGAAAAGCGTTTCACTTAAATATCAGTTAAGTGATAATTATTTAAAAAAAGTTTAAATTATTTATCAATATTAATTTAAAAATAATAACTATATTTATTAAAGGTAGTTTAATAAAAAGTTTCTTAACATAATTAGTTGGGTTTAAAAGGTGTTTGAATTGTTGATTGAATATTTTAAGAAAATAATAGTTATGAATCCAAAGATAATGCAAAGTTGGAATTGAATTTGCAAAGTTTTTTGGGAAAAAGTTTCTAATTATGGAAAGTGTTCCTAAATTTCGAGTGTATGAACCGTATTTAATTTAAGAATGATATTAGACATGATTACTTCAATTAATGGTAGATTAATTGGTTTTGGAATTATTTTCCTAGCAAGATGAAAATGAATTCTGGATTATTTATATGCTTTACTGCCTTATTTAGGTTTGTGACATAGTCGAACCTTGAGAACCCTTTATATGTGACAGTTGTTTATTTAATCTTAATGATTGATATTTTATTATTTGTTTTTTTTTTGGGAAGGCCTGCGTGCCATTGGAATCCCGGTTTTATGATGTAATCTTTAATAGGTTAGAAAATAGGCAAATGTATTTAGATTAAAATATATAAAAATCTTGGCGAAGATGCCCATCAAGAAGGAGGTCCTTCATCAAGGATGCTCGGAGACATCATCGGATGCTGAGGCTTGTGGGAGCTGAAAGAGTTCAACCTTCTTGTCGTATGTGTTGATTTTGTCCCATAAGTTTTGACCTAATTGGTTTGTCCGTATGGCTCTCGGAAACCAATTTAGTTTCGGCAATGCCATGTCACCATGTGGTTGTATGTTTTATTTCATTATGCTTTATTTATATTTGCGTGGTTGTGATGAAAACCTAGAGAAATAAAAGAAATCAAAACTACAATCAATTTTAATAGTTTAAATTGCAAACTTTAATTATTTTGTCAGCTGTTAGATATGACATTTTTATGAAATTAGTTTTTCAAATAAAATGAGATTTATTTTAAAATGTCATATGATCAAAGAGTTGAAAATTTTAAAACTGGTACATTAACTGGACTATTTATCAAAATAGGTGGTGTTCAGGATAGTCACGCTCGGGCTGTGGTTGTTGGATTTTCCGAAAGCTTTATAAGCGAAAGGATCCTGCCCGCTGACTGACCTGACTGGTCACTAGTTCTTTGAAAAATGTTTTAGACGGTTTGAAGAGGCAGAGGTAGAATCGGTTTTAATAATAACAACAATAATGAAAATAATAACAACAACAATAATGACAACGTCAATCTCCCTCCTCAACCTCCTCGTATTGAAAATCCTCCCTAAAAGCACAAATTTCTACTTTGAGGTCCACTCGGGAAATGGAAAACTCAAAAAACTCAATTCTTTGAATTGGGATTAAAATCTGACTAATGTTCTGAGTATCAAGCGAAAGTCGTACTTTCTGGAAAGGGCACCAGGATCTGCTCCTGCAGAGACTGCTACAGTTGAGGAGAGAAATCTCCACAAAAAGCACTCTGAGGATGCGGTCGATTTTGCCTGTCTAATGCTAGCAACTATGACATCTGAGCTGCGGACTAGGCTTATGGATGTCCCAGCTTACCAGATGTATCACCGGCTAAAGGATATGTCAGGATCTAAATTTAACTACCTAAGATTAACTGATTTGAATTGATCAGAGTGTAAACCAATAATCTTGTATTAAATCAAAGTCTAATTAAGAAGTTTGCGGAATAACACTTAATTATTTTGATAAAAGCTTTCAGAATTAATAACAAATAAACATACGTAATAATCAAAACTGCTTGTATTGCTGAATCAGAATGATTACAATCACCTCTAATCTGTTTGATTAGACGAAGAACACAAATTGTTCTTAGGGTTTTACAACCTTAGAGGCTTATGAAAACGTAAACAAAAAGCAATTACAAACTTGAATACGCAGAAACTTCTTATGCAATAGAAAAACCTATTCTATGTATTTATAATGCTTTCTGATTTGTTTCCTTCAAGGACTCTGACTTCTCTAATAGTAGATATGCTGAAATCTTCATGTAGATATCTTTTCCTGAATATCAGCACTTTCTGTTTATGAAACCGTTGAGCAGCTTGAATCTCTTAGCAGTCTGAGCAGGGCAGCTTGAGTAAATTTACTCTGGCAACATGAACTTTTACACTAACAGCTCGAGATTCTTCAACTAGCAACATGAACTTTGTACTTACATAGAAATTCTACTAACAGTATGAGAAGTCTAACTAACAGTTTGAACTACTTAGAATATATCCCAACAATCTCCCCCTAACTTAAATTCTTTACACAAGACTTTAAGTTCTATACAAATAAGGAAATAAAATAAGTAAACTGTTATTTTCAAACCAAAGCTTTCAAAAACTTACAACTGTGCAAGTTTCTTACTGACAGCTTTCAAAAATTCTCTCTTCAAATCTTCTCTATCACAATATATCCTTACTGTCCTCATTTGAAGAAGTATAGCCTTTGGAAGATCAAGAAACTCAAAAATGAAGAACATACCAGATCCATCTGTAAATCTGATTCTGTATGTCTTTGATTTAACAAACAGATTAACCTGTTTGACCTTCATCTCCTTTGGATTCTCTATATCTTTCCTTATAGATTCAGGATCAAAAATACTCTGTAAATCTTTAATGGCTTGCTTGACTTGTGGAAGGGAAGATCTGACTTGAGTTGCAGTCCAAACCTGATACATCCTTGTAAGCTCATTTCTGGTCATCCTTTCATCCATATGCATTATGCTTTTATATTCTTCCTCAGAACCAGTTTCTCTTCTTACTACAAAATGATATCTTAAGTCAATGTTATCCATTGACTTAGCATACCAGTAAGTAATAAGTGGTTTGGAGAAATCATGCTGGTCGAGGGACTTCTCCATCTCCATTACTTGTTGCAGCTGATGTTCAAAAATCACCTTTTGACCTGATCAAGCTTTGCTTGTGAGATTGGCTCTGTTTGAGGAATAGGAGCAACAGCTTGAACAGACGGAGCAGGATCACTGGCAGCAGCTTGAACTAAAACTTTTGATCTTTGAACTTCTTGGGAGACTTTGGCTTTCTTCTGTTTTTCCATTTCCTTATCATGTATATCTTGCAACCTTTCTGTGCTCATGGATTGAGCCATCTTCTTTGGAATACCAGCAGCAAAGGCAAAATTTATCAGGAATCTTCAATGCTCAGCCTTAGAGTGCCCTGTTGGAATCTTTCTTTTTCTTTCACCTTTCTTGACCACAAACCCTCTTAGATAATCTCCTAAGGTCTCATCATCTTGCATTGGGTCATGGGTTTGATGGTCTAAATTTTTATCTTGTTCTTCTGCTAACTTTCTGGCAATCTCAGCATCAAAGGCAATCTGGGCTTCTTTGGTAGAAAAATTGTGCTTTGGAGACTATATATGAATGCCCTTGCCCTTATCTTTTTTAGCAGAAGTTGTAGGTTGGACTGAACTAATTGGAGCTTGAATACCTTCTCTTATAACAACTCCAGTTGCTTTTGAAGAGGCAGCTTGAGTTTCTAGGCTAACAACTTGAGAAACTGTTGGGACTGTTAGCCTAGATTCTTGAACTGTTGGAGCTGCTTGGACTGATTTTGTTGGAGCTGCTTGGACTGCTTTGGAGATCTCCTGATTCTCCCCCTTTTTGGAAGTATTGGTTTGGTCAGGAGGACCTACAACCTTTGCCACTTGGGTTTGAATCAAACGCTCTAATTGAATGATCTTATTTCCACAGAGGGTAAACCCTTTATGGAGATAATCCATTCTCTGATTTTGAGCCGCTTCTGCCTGCCTGAGTGCAATCATTTGTGCCCCCTGTGCAGCAATGATGGACTGATGATATTCCAACATTGCTACAACAGGTTGCCAGCTTAGGATCCGTTAATAACATAAGTTGCCTCAAGATCAGCAAACGTAGACGGTGCTTGTGATCTATCACTGGTATGAATACCAGAGGTGGAAACCTCTGGGCCCCTCTGTTCTTGGTACTGGGGACTTCCAGCTGGTGCTTGCACACCTGCTGTTGCCATGGGTGTGGTCTTAGAGATGTTGGCACTGTCCTGTGCCTCTTGTGCAGAAGCAACAGTAGTACCAGCCACAGAACCCATATGGACTATCCCTGGTGAGATGTCCACCTCCTGATTGAGGTTGGGAGTGTCCTCAATGGGTGCCCTTTGGATATTCTGTGCAAAAGTGTCCTCCTGCACAGGGTTATTTGGCTTTGTTATGAGGGCTGAGGAGGAAGGAGCTTCTGGACCTCTTTTCCTTTTGTATAGTTGGAGAGGAGATGTGGGCTTATCAAAAGGAACAGATGGTATTTGAGTATCATGAGGAGTGGGTTGGGGTCCTGGGGGTGAAGCAGTAGTGTTAGGCTGAGCCTGCTCAGGACCCTCTCCTCTGTTTCTTGGAATGATGTTCATCATTGCAGAAGGCTTTAAAAGCCTTTTTATAGAAGATAGTGAGTGCCTATGGGAAACATGTATCCTCTTATGTATATTAAAATTTGTGCAAGTTTTTGCAATTATCTTTGCCAAAAATCTAGGATACATCAAAATTTCTCATTCTTTAGGGAATGATGCCTTAACATCCCCTGAAAAATCATATTTGAAAAATTGAACTGTTGGCCTGTTGAAAAGCACACCAAGGCAGTGGCAATATTTGATGAAAATTCGGACCAACCAGTTCTTTTAGGGCTAATACACTGCTGAATAATGTGCACAAGATATTTCCATTTAGGAGAAAAATGTGCTTTAAAGAAAGTAAAAGAATCAGCAGGACCCCTATATCCAATATCATAAAGACCAGTATGTAACTCATTAAGGGATAAGTCTGTTATACCTGAGGCATCTTGAAGATGCAGATGTTGTCGAATGGATTCCTCAGTTACTGTGATGGGAGTGCCATCGATATTGGATACCAGTGAAGGAACTCCATTGATGGTTTTTACAGAAGCACGGTTCCAGAACTGCTCAATATGAGAGATGTATATGGTGGGATTGATATTGAGGGCATGATTGATATGGGAACTTCGAAGGAATTCCATTATGTCATGGAACGGTTCAAGATCAGCGTGTTTGAGAGAGTAGGGTAGACAGTTATGTTCTTTGACGAACTCCATTGAAGATCAATCGGAGATTTTAGGGTTTTCAGTGATGTGCGTGGGAATTGTTTCAGAGAATCAAGACGGGTTCAAGAAGATATTTTGCAACTGGTAGTTACAATGGAACTAAACTGGAACCTTTAAAGGTTTTAAAAATATCTAAACCCGCACACACACTTATGGAAATGACCATATTACCCTGCACACTTTGACAGATCAAGTGAAACAACAAACAGTCCGAGAAAATGAACTAGCAGCTTGAGAAAATACTCAAGCTGTTAGTTGAAAATTTTAGGCGACTGTTAATGAAACAGTGACTCCCCCTTAAACAAGCATATGTACACAGGAAAAACAAATTAATCCATATTAACCATACCAATATTTGATACTAGGAAGGTGAATCTTCCTACACCAAATGGTTTTGTAAATAGATCAGCTAACTGATCATCAATGTGAATTTTGGTAACTTGGATTAATTTCTTCTCATTGCAGTCCCTTATAAAATGAAATCTAATTTCTATATGCTTGGTTTTGGGAAATTTCACTAGATTTTGTACAATGCTAATTGTACTTGAATTGTCAATATAAATGGGAGTGGATAGGAAATTCATACCATAGTCTCTCAGTTGATTTTGAATCCACATCACTTGGGAGCAACAACTTGCAGCTTCTACATATTCTGCTTCAGTAGATGATGTGGAAACAGTTGTTTGCTTTTTGCACTGCCAAGAGACCAATCTTGTTCCCAAGTATTGACATCCACCAGTTGTAGATTTTCTGTCAATATTGCATCCTCCATAATCACTGTCAGAATAGGCTGTTAGTTCAAGAGGAGAGTCTTTAGGATACCAGAGGCCTAAATGGGGTTGACCTTTGAGATATCTAAAGATTCTCTTAACAGCAACCAAATGGGAATCCTTTGGAGAGCATTGAAACCTAGCACACACACAGACAGCAAACGTAATATCAGGTCTAGAAGATGTTAGATACATAAGAGATCCTATAAGAGATCTGTATAAATGAATGTCCACATCTATGCCATCTTTGTCTGTATGGAGCTGTTTGTGAGGATCCATTGGAGTACTTGCAACATTGGTGTCTTGATACCCAAACTTTTCCAGTATGTCTTTAACTTACTTTGATTGACTTATGAAGAGACCAGTGGGCTTCTGCTTGACCTGCAATCCTAGAAAGAAAGTGAGTTCTCCCATTGAACTCATTTGAAACTTTTTGTGCATTAATGCGTCAAACTCTTTGCATAGACAATCATTTGTTGAGCCAAAGATGATGTCATCAACATAGATTTGTACAAGCAGAATCTCTGCTTTGATGGACTTAGTGAAAAGTGTCTTGTCCAGAGTGCCTCTCTTGAACCCATTCTGTATAAGGTATGATGACAGAGTGTCATACCATGCTCTGGGGGCTTGATGGAGTCCATAGAGAGCCTTGTCTAGCTTGTAGACTCTGTCTGGATACTTGTAGTCCTCAAAACCAAGAGGCTGAGACACATAGACCTCTTCTTCAATTGCGCCATATAGAAAAGCAGACTTCACATCCATTTGATACACTTTAAAACCTTTGAAGCTTCCGTAGGCCAAAAACAGTCTGATGGCTTCAATTCTTGCCACTGGAGCAAAGACATCCTCATAATCTATGGCTTCTTCTTGAGTGTACCCTTGTGCTACTAGTCTTGCTTTCTTTTTGATGACTATCCCTCTCTCATCTTTCTTGTTTCTGAACACCCATCTTGTACCAATGGCTCTCTTCCCTCTTGGAAGATCAACAAGTGTCCATACATTCTGAATCTTGAATTGTAGCAGTTCTTCCTGCATTGCATCAATCCAGGATGAATCTTTCAATGCTTCTGATGCCTTTTTAGGTTCTAGCTGAGACATGAAACAGGCATGTTCAAAAGCAGCTAGACTGAATTCAGGAACTGCTTGTTCAGCAGCAGCAGTCTCATTTTGAACCATTTTCCTTGTTTGCACAGGGGTACGTGGATCACCCATTATTTGATTGAGAGGATGATACTTGTGAATTCTGAGTGTAGGCTCTCTTTCTGTCTGGAAAGAAGATCCTAGGTTTGTATCATCTCCATCAGGTACAGTGGAAGGTTCAGCTTCTAGAACAGCTTGACTTGAATCTGGGACTGTTTCCCTTTGTGGTGGAGCTGTTCTCTCAGGACTTGGGAATTGCACTTCAGTGTCTGGATTTGAATCATGTGAAGCATTCAGAACCGCTGGAGGGTCACAGGACAGAAGTGGTATAGTTGTATACTCATCCCAATTGTTTGAATCTGCAGCAGTTTGAAACTTTGTGCCAACAGCTTGAGAATTTGTATTGACAGCTTCAATTCTGTTTGCATCAGCCTCTGCAGTATACTCAACAAAGCTCAGAGAATTTGTTAGTGAATCTAAATCAAACAGCCAATCAGGACTAGTGCCTTTGACATTTGCAGTATTTTCATTAAATTCAACATTGGCACTTTCTTCAATGGTCTTAGACACACTGTTATATACTGTATAGGCTTTGCTTTGATTTGAGTATCCTACAAAGAAACCTTCTTCAGCCTTACTTTCAAACTTCCCTAAGTGAGTCTTAGTGTGAAGAATGGTGCATGGACAGCTAAAGGACTTGAAAAAGGCAATTAAGGGTATTCTATTATGGAATAACTTATATGGAGTTTTCCCTTGTGATTGAACAATCTGAACCCTATTTAGAACATAACAGGCTGTGTTGACTGCTTCTGCCCAAAAGGTCATTGGCAGTTTTGACTCAGCAAACATGGTTCTAGCAGCCTCAATTAATGTTCTGTTCTTTCTTTCAGCTACACCATACTGCTGTGGTGTTTTTGGTGCACTATATTGCCTAGCAATACCTTTGGACTCACAGAAGCTGTTTAGAATATGATTTTTAAACTCAGTTCCATTGTCTGATCTTATCACCTTGACTTTTGAGTTGGATTGGTTTTCTATCTTAAGAATAAATGACTTAACTAGCTCAGCAGTTTCATCTTTAGACCTAAGAAAGTAAACCCAAGTAAATCTGGTGAAATCATCAACAATAACTAAACAGTAGGCCCTTTTATTCAAACTCAAAACAGATGTTGGACCAAATAGATCCATATGAATCAGATGAAGAGCAGATGAGATTGAATTTACTTCTTTGGCCTTATGAGAAGTTTTGTGTTGCTTACCTTTAAGACATGCTACACAATGATCATCACATATGAACTCCTTTTGTGGTAAACCTCTTACCAGATTCTTTTTGACTAAAACATTCATGGACTTGAAGTTCATGTGACAGATCCTTCTGTGCCAAAGAGCAGACTCATTGGATGATGCTTTGGATATCAAACAGCTTAAAGTACTTGATTTGGATAAGAGTTCTGTGTCCAAACAGTATACATTGTCCTTTCTTGGTGTTCTTAGTAAAACAAGATTTTCAGGAATTTTAAAATCTTTTGAAAGGACAATGCACTCAGAGTCTGTAAACAAAACAATATTTTGTTTGTCACAGATTTGAAAGACACTCAATAAATTGTACTTAAGCTGTTCAACATATAAAACATCATTGAAAATCATGTTGCCTGCATTGACAGTACCTTTACCTGTCACCTTACCTCCTTTGGAGTTGCCTCCAAATGCAACAAATCATCCATCAAATCCTTTGAAATTTGACAAGCACTCAGAATTGCCTGTCATGTGCCTAGAGCATCCACTGTCCAAATGCCATCTGGGTTTATGTGGTGACCTGTGGTTGCCCTGCACAAATATCAGCTTAGTTAGTAGTGGAGTAAACGCAAACCAAGTTGGTTTTGGGTTGTCCTTGTGCATTAACATAACTAAAGACTGTCTTGGATTTCTTATACTTAGTAAGATCCACTGATGGAGTTTGTGGAGAGTACTTAGTTAGCACATGAGGTATCCAGGTATTTTGTCCATCCTTTTCAGTAACAGTCTCAGATGATCCATTACCAGTCCCAATTTTGAGCCTACCAGTCTGAATTGAGTCTGTAGTGCTAACAGTTTGAACAGATGTAGTAGGAGGTTTGGCCTTTGGATTTTTTGAATTTTTAGATTTTTTCTTTGGATGTTTCACAGTCTGTTTTGCAACAGATGGTTTATAAAAACAATCTCTGGCCAAGTGATTCTTTCTGCCATAATGAAAACATTTTTTGACTGTCTGAATTTGAGAACCAGTTTTATTTGACAATTTCTGGTTCTTGTTCCTCTGATTTCCCCTTACCTGCTGTTGTTTGGGAAACTTTTGGACACCATGCTTTTGACATGTGCAAACTGGAACATTTTTACCCTTTCTATTATTCTTTGAAGAAGATGCAGTGTTACAGTTAGAAAGTACAGAAACCTGTGGAGCAGCATTGCACACACTCATCTTCTCCTTTCCTTTCTTATTGGGGGCTTGGATTGCTATAGGTGCACTCATTGTTTTGTGTTCTTTCTCAACTGCTGTGCACTCACAGTCTCTATTTTGAATATGATCTTCTTTAGATTCAGGACTGTTAGTAAGGATAGGATCTACAGAAGTCATAGACTCATCTAATGGTTCATTGACAAGCCTATGAGCAACCTCACTCATTGGATGAATGTATTTGTTGTTGTATGGAGGTGGAGTAGCTCTGTAGCCTATGCCTTCTTTGGGATTAACCTGAGATTTTACCCTATCTTTAAATTAAACTTCCATGAGGTGTTCCAGCTTTTGATTTGCCAATTTGAAGTTACCTAGACCTATATTGACAGATTTTAGTTTCTTATTAGCCTCTAACACCTTATGTTCAGTCTCTTCTACCTTTTTATTTAGGGATTCTATTTTCTTATTTAGCTCCTTTTTCTCCCACTCATGATATGTTCTATCATGTCCCATTTGAATCTCATTATCCTTATAGTCATTGATCTGTTTTTCAAGATCCTCTATGGCTTGCATGTATTCATATCTCCTCTCTTCCATCTTAGCTAGAGTTTTACACACGCTCTCATTATGATCTCTGTACTTTTTAACCATATTTTTGCATGTTTGAGAGCAGAGTTTAGAATTTACCTCAGATGGTAGTTCAGTGGAGGAGACATTTGATGTTTCTGCCATTAGAGTTTGATTTTGAAACTCTTCCTCTGTCTGATCACTCCAGTCAAACACATTGTCTTCTTGAGAGACAAGTGCTTGTGATGATGAAGCCTGATTAGTCTGCTGAGGCCTTGATGATTGTTGACTTTGAGATCTGCATTCTCTGGCAAAGTGACCAAGCTTATGACATTTATAGCACTCAACTTTTGACTTATCAAAAGCGGGTTTGCCTTCTGCTCTGGCTTGAAAGTTAGTCCTGCCAGTTCTTTTAAGAAATCTTTTGGCCCTCATGGTCAGCATTGCATGTTGCCACTTCAGATCCATTTCTTCAAGATCATCTGGATGAATCTGTTCTAGATCTTCAGCATTGAGAGCAAACAGTCCATCATTGGCAACAAAAGCTTCATAGTGAACTTCAGTTGAGTTGCCATCACCACCTGAAAAGGAATCACTACCATTAGATTTTTCAGATAACAGAAGAGCAATATTATGATTATAAGAAAGAGATTTCTTTTTAGTGTCAATCTTAGTCTCAAACACTCTTAGACTGTTGTACAGATCATCTAGTTCTATTTCATCAAGAGTGTCTTTAGTTCTCCATTGAGCAGCACAAACTGTCCATTCTTCTCCAAGAGATCTGAGAAACATTCTGTAGACCTCATCTTGATCCAGGCTGACTTTTGCACTTTCCAGTTCACTTATTAGTTTGTTGAACCTGTCAAAAATTTGAGTAAGGTTTTCATTCTTGCCACCAGAAAAGTTTTCATACTGCTGTTTCAAAAGATCCTTTTGATTTCTCTTGGTACTGGCATTACCAGCAAATCTTTTCTCTAAAGCATTCCAAAGAGAATGAGCAGTATAAAACTTTTTGAACTGATGTTGATAAGCATTAGGAATGGCTATTTGTAGAAGTGTAAGAGCTTTACTTCATTCATTCTAGCCTTTCTTTCAAGTTCAGTTATTGGAGGAGTTTTGACTGGTTTTCCCTCATCATCAAGTTCTGGATCAACTACAGGAGGAAATTCAACAGCTTCCCATATGGCATAATTAATGAATTGAATATGCTGTTGAATCCTCAGTTTCCACATCTCAAACTCAGTGGGCATGAGCATAGGCACTTTGAGTCCTTGCCCGGATCCACTGCTGCTATTTTCAAATTCCATTGCAAAAGATTAAATAATTAAAAAGAAAGCTTTCGACTTTGAAAAACAAAGAACGACCTGTGGCTCTGATACCACTTGTCAGGATCTAAATTTAACTACCTAAGATTAACTGATTTGAATTGATCAGAGTGTAAACCAATAATCTTGTATTAAATCAAAGTCTAATTAAGAAGTTTGCGGAATAACACTTAATTATTTTGATAAAAGTTTTCAGAATTAATAACAAATAAACATAAGTAATAATCAAAACTGCTTGTATTGCTGAATCGGAATGATTACAATCACCTCTAATCTGTTTGATTAGACGAAGAACACAAATTGTTCTTAGGGTTTTACAACCTTAGAGGCTTATGAAAACTTAAACAAAAAGCAATTACAAACTTGAATACGCAGAAACTTCTTATGCGATAGAAAAACCTATTCTATGTATTTATAATGCTTTCTGATTTGTTTCCTTCAAGGACTCTGACTTCTCTGATAGTAGATATGCTGAAATCTTCATGTAGATATCTTTTCCTGAATATCATCACTTTCTGTTTATGAAACCGTTGAGCAGCTTGAATCTCTTAGCAGTCTGAGCAGGGCAGCTTGAGTAAATTTACTCTGGCAGCATGAACTTTTACACTAACAGCTCGAGAGTCTTCAACTAGCAGCATGAACTTTGTACTTACATAGAAATTCTACTAACAGTATGAGAAATCTAACTAACAGTTTGAACTACTTAGAATATATCCCAACAGGATATGTTCCAGACTCAGGCTCGGACTGAGCAACATAATATGACTAGGGCTCTGTACTACTGCAGAATGACAGATGGAATAGTTGTCGGACCCCATGTGCTGAAGATGAAAGGTTATCTGGATCATCTTAGCAGGCTTGGGTATCCCGTGACACAGGAGATGGCCACAGATCTGATTTTCAATTCCTTATCAAAGGACTTTAAGAAATTTGTAATTTATTACAATATGGATAATATGGAGAAGGCGATCAGTGGGCTGTATAAGATGCTTCACACTGCTGAGGGAATGATTAAGGATAGAAGATATGGAAAGAGATGGAAGGGAAAGCAAGTTCTCAAGCTGGAGGTTAAAGCTAAGAAGTAGCTAAAGCCTGGAACCAGAGAAGTCAAAGCCAAATATGACAAATCCTTTGAGTGCCAGGAAACTGTGCACTGGAAAATATATTGTCCGAAGTACTTGGCAAAGGTCAGCGCTAACCGCACTGAGACTTCGGGTATCTGAATTATTCACTTTTTATTGTTCTTGGATATGTGATAGTCAATTGAACAACGTTTTATGCATAATCTCTGCAAGGACTAAAGAAAAGTGAAAAAAAGATGACAAGAACAGTGAAAGCACAGAGACATCTTAGAGAATACTCTGTTGGACACTATTTTGTTCATGTCATAAATAGTTTATCATGACGTAATAAACAATTTTGTAGTTGAAATTCTTCCAAGTATTTTTGGGATAAATACAGAAATTTTTGGTGTTGAAAATTTATTGCTTGAAAATTCCTATTGGTTAAACCCATGATCATAGACTATTGATTCAAGTGAAACTTGAATAGTAACTTGTCAATAGAGATTGGACAAGCTAGTAGTCATATTCAGATAAGAAGGGTTACTATGTTGTTGTGGAATACTGTTAAAATTGCTCAGGTGTTCAAATGAAGTCTTATTGAACTTGTTAATTCTTGAAAGTTAATTCAAGAGATTATATGAGTTGGATAGTCATCCGTGATTATATAGATGAAGCTAATAAAATGTAGAATTAAATGTAAATGAGTTACATGTAGCTTAATTCACTTAACTTGTCATAAATAATTAAAGACTCGATAAGTCAGAATTGTTTAGACGAGAAGTAAGCGCATATTATAAAATTACATGTGAAAGGTATACAAATTGTGTATGGTTAGTCAAGTAATAGCATTGGACTTGTTTAAACACTCGTCGGCAAACTTGATGGAACACCATAATGACATGTTGTAGATAACCAGGGTCCGGAGGTTATAGATACACATCACAAATATTGAACACAAAGTTATTAAATTAATATATCTTGTTAAGATATAGATAAACCGCATACTGTCAGATTCAAGACTAAACATCTAAACATATCACTAGTAGCAATTAATCTGTATTGATAGAGCTCCTAAATTTTAATCCTGGTGTCTTTATGAGTGATTTGCCAGTTCCTCTAAAGATAATGGATATAAATTTGTAAGGAGATTCAGAATGGATCTGAATAATATTATAGGAATCTGTAATAAATAACTAGTGAAATTTTTCAAAGATAAGCGATAATGGAAGGTAAGTCAGTTAACTAGAGAAGACTCTCACTAAAATCATGTCTGAAATTAATTTTTCGATAGATCATATTACTGTTACATTTGGTAAAGGAACAGTAGCATTAAATTGATGGAAGTCATTTTGTGTTTATTGAGACAAAGAAGATCAACATGATATTTTTACTGTCATTCTATTTTGCATGTCTTTGAAATCCAAGAATAAATTTGAAGTTATTCTAAAAATATTCCATAGTTGCTTGTTGTCGTGAGAACCACAACGAGAATTAAAAAGCTACTGTTTTTGGCTGATATTTATGAGTGATGAATATAACAAAGGTTGAACCAAATTTTTAGGTATTTGTTGCGAACTAATATTGGATTGACCCACCGATTGAGACCACTTTGTGGATCATAGTCATCAGTCGTCTCAAAAAGGTAATCCTTAGTACTTGAGATGTCTACTGACAGGATCTAAAATATGAATTACCAAGACTAACTGATTTGAATTTATCAGAGTATAAATCAATAATCTTGCTTTGAATCAAAGTTTAATCAAGAAGTTTGCGGAATAACACTTAATTATCTTGACAAAACTTTCAGAATCAATAATAAATAAACACACAGGAATTAATCAAGACTGTTTGTATTGCTGAATTCATCAATTACAATCACCTCTAATCTGTTTGATTAGACGAAGAACACAAACTGTTCTTAGGGTTTTACAACCTTAGAGGCTTATGAAAACTTAATCAATAAAGCAATTACAAACTCAAAATATGCAGAAACTCGTCTTTTAATAGGACGACCTATTCTCTGTATTTATATTGCTTCTTGATATGTTTCCTTGACGAACTATGACTTCTTTGATAGTAGATATGCTGGAATCTTCATGTAGATATCGTTTCCTGAAAATCAGCACTTTCTGTTTCTGAAACTGTTGAGCAGCTTGCATCTCTTGACAGTATGAACTGAGCAGCTTGAGTAGTTTTGCTCTGGCAGCTTGAACTTTTACACCGGCAGCTCGAGTTTCTTCAACTAGCAGCATGAACTCTGGATTTACAAGTAAAATCTACTAACAGTCTGAGAAGTCTAAACTAACAGCTTGAATGTACTTTAACTATTTCCCAACAATCTCCCCCTAACTTAAATTCTTTACACAAGACTTTAAGTTCTATACAAGAATTGGAAATGAATAAGTAAACTGTTATTTACAAACCAAGGCTTACAAAAACTCACAACTGTGCAAGTTTATGATCTATAGCCTTCAAAAATTCTTTCTTCATCTCTTCTTTATCACAAGATATTCTAGCTGATTTAATTTGCAGCAGCATATCTTTTGAAAAATTGTAAAAATCAAGATTGAAGAAGATACCAGATCCATCTGTGAATTTGATTCTGAATGTCTTTGACTTGACAAACAGATCAATCTGCTTGATCTTTCTCCCTTTCTTTTCAGCATCTTCTATCTCTTGTCTTGCAAACTCAGGGTCAACCACTGTACTTAGATCTTTGATGAGTTGCTTGACTTGTGGAAGAGCAGACCTCACTTGTGTAACTGACCCTATATTGTACATCTTTATCAATTCATCTCTGGTCAGCTTCTGTACTATCTGCCAAAAAGTGTCATACTCCTCTTCTGGTCCAGACTCTCTTCTGATTACAAACTTCATTCTCAAGTCACGGTCATCCAGTGACTTAGCAAACCAGTAGTTGATTTGAGGCTTTGTAAAATCATGCTGATCAATCAGCTTCTCTATCTCCATAGCCTTTTGTAGTTGTTGCTCAAAGAGCACCCTTTTAACTGATGAAGGAATAGAGACAACTGCTTGATCAGAGGGAGCAGGTGCACTGGCACCAGCTTCAGCTTGGACTGATTGGGTTGATGGTTGGACTTCTTGGGATGGTTGAGCTTCTGGAGAGACTTGTGTTCTCTGTCTTTTGTCCATCTCCTTATCATGAATCTCCTGCAGCCTTTCAGTAGACATGGACTGAGCCATTTTCTTTGGAATACCTGCTGCAAAGGCAAAATTGATAAGAAATCTTCTATGCTCAGCCTTGGAGTGCCCTGTTGGCATCTTTCTTTTCCTTGCTCCTTGCTTGACCACAAACCCCTTTAAGTAATCACCTAAAGTCTCATCATCATCCATTGGGGTTTGGGCTTGCTGCTCTAATTCTTTGTCTTGTTCTTCTGCTAATTTTCTGGCAACTTCAGCATCAAAGGCAATTTGGGCTTCTTTTGAAGAAAATTTATGCTTTGGAGACTCAATGAGAATGCCCTTGCCCTTGTCTTTTGTAGCAGATGTTGTAGCTTGGACTGTGCTTGATGGAGCTTGAATACCTTCCCTGATTACAACTCCAGTGGCTTTTGAAGGAGCAGCTTGAGTTTCTAGGCTAACAGCTTGAGAAGCTGTTGGGACTGCTAGCCTAGAAACTGGAACTGTTGGTGCTGCTTGGACTGTTGTTGTTGGAGCTGCTTGGACTGATTTGGAACCTCCTGATTCTCCCCCTTTTTGGAAGCATTGGTTTGGTCAGAAGGACCAACAACCTTTGCCCCTTGGGTTTTAATCATCTGCTCTAATTTCACAATTTTATTTCCACAGAGAGTGAAGCCTCTGTGTAGATAATCCATACGCTTATTTTGAACAGCCTCTGCCTGCCTGAGAGCAAAGATTTGAGCCCCCTGTGCAGCAATGATGGACATTTGATGGTCCAACATAGCTACAACAGGTTTGAGCCTGGGATCCGTTAAGAGCATTTGTTGCAGACTAGCCTCAAGATCAGAGAACACCTGAGGTGTTTGTGATCTATCACTGACATTAAGCCCAGAGGTAGAAACTTCTGGGCCCCTCTTTTCTTGGTTCTGGGGACTTCCAGCTTGTGTTTGCACAATTGCTGTTGCCATGGGCGTGGTCTTAGCTATGTTGGCATTGTCCTGTGCCTCTTGTGCAGAGACATCAGTAGTGCCAGCCACAGAACCCATATGAACCATCTCTGAAGAGATGTTCACCTCCTAAGAGAGGATGGGAGTTTCCTCAATGGGTTCCCTTTGGATATTCTGTGCAGGAGTATCCTCCTGCACAGGGATATATGGCTCTTGCTGATGGGAGGAGGAGGAAGGAGCTCCTGGTCCCCTTTTTCTTTTGTATAAGTATCTGAGTGGGCGTGTTGGCTGTACAAAAGGATCAGAGGGAGTTTGTGTATCATGAGGAGGGGGTTGGGGTCCTGGGGGTGTAGCAGTGATGATAGGCTGAGCCTGCTCAGGACCCTCTCCTCTGTGTTGTGGAATAATGTTCATCATTGCAGAAGGCAATGGAACATCAACACTCAAAAAGTTGGCACTATGTTTCAAAAGTCTCTTAATAGAGGATAGTGAGTGCCTGTGGGAAACATGTATCCTTTTATGTGTATGAGAAGATGTGCAGGTGTGTGCAATGATTTCTACTAAAAATCTAGGATACATCAAAAATTTCCCACTCTTTAGGGAATGATGCCTTAACATCCCCTGAAAAATCATGTTGGAAAAATTGAATCGTTGGCCTGTTGAAAAGCACACTAAGGCAGTGGCAATGTTAGATGAAAATTCAGACCAACCAGTTCTTTTGGGGCTAATGCACTGCTGAAGTATATGTACAAGAAATTTCCATTTAGGAGAAAAATGGGCTTTTAAGAAAGTAAAAGAATCAGCAGGACCCCTATAACCGATATTGAAAAGACATGTATGTAAAGCATCAAGGGTTAGGTCGGTTATACCTGTGGCATCTTGAAGATGCAAGTGATGTCGGATGGATTCCTCAGTGATATGGATATCAGTTCCATCAATCTTGGAAAGGAGGGTAGGCACACCATTGATGGTTTGAATAGATGCATGGTTCCAAAACTGTTCTATATGGGAGATGTATATAGTAGGGTTTATGGATAGTGCATGATTAATATGGGAGTGCCTGAGGAAATCCATCATTGTATGGAACGGTTGGAGTTCAGCATGTGTCAGAGTGTATGGGAGGCAGTTGTGTTCTTTTACGAACTCCATGGATGAACAAACGATGGTTTTAGGGTTTGAAAGAAGAATGTGTTATTCGTTCAGAGAGAAAGCAGAAGGCCGTGGAAGAAGAATATGTAACTGGTAGTTACAACTGAACGAAACCGGGACCTTTAAAGGTTTCGAAAAGTTGGGTCCCGCGCACACATTTTGAAAATTACCCAAATACCCTGCACACTTTGACAGATCAAGTGAAAATAACTAGCAGTCCGAGAAAATGAACCAGCAGCATGAGAAAATACTCATGCTGTTAGTGTAAAATTGTGCAACTTTTCAATGGAACAGTGTCTCCCCCTTAAATTAGCATACTGAGTAGATAATAATGAAAACCAATTAATACATGTTTACCATACCAATATTTGATATTAGGAAAGTGAACCTTCCTATATCAAAAGGTTTTGTAAATAGATCAGCTAGCTGATCATCTGTATGTATTTTGGTAACTTGGATTAACTTCTTTTCATTACAATCTCTGATGAAGTGAAACCTGATTTCTATATGCTTGGTTTTTGGGAATTTCACTGGGTTTTGCACAATGCTAATTGCACTTGAATTGTCAATATAAATAGGAGTGGATAAGAAATTCATACCATAGTCTCTTAGCTGATTTTGAATCCACATTACCTGGGAGCAGCAGCTTGCAGCTGCTACGTATTCTGCTTCAGTGGATGATGTGGAGACAGTTGTTTTCTTTTTGCATTGCCAAGAGACCAGTCTTGCTCCTAAGTATTGACATCCACCAGTTGTGGATTTCCTGTCAATGTTGCAACCACCATAGTCACTGTCAGAATAAGCAGTTAGTTCAAAAGGAGAGCCTTTAGGATACCATAGGCCTAAATGTGGTTGGCCTTTAAGATATCTAAAGATTCTTTTAACAGCAACCAAGTGAGAATCCTTTGGAGAGCATTGAAATCTAGCACACACACAGACAGCAAACATAATCTCAGGTCTTGAAGATGTTAGATACATGAGAGATCCTATAAGGGATCTGTATAGATGAATGTCCACATCTATGCCATCTTTGTCTGTATGGAGCTGTTTATGAGGATCCAGTGGAGTGCTTGCAACCTTTGTGTCTTGATAGCCAAACTTTTCCAGTATGTCTTTGACATACTTTGATTGACTTATGAATAGACCAGTAGGCTTCTGTTTAACCTGCAGCCCTAGAAAGAATGTGAGTTCCCCCATTGAACTCATTTGAAACTTTTTGTGCATTAGGGCCTCAAAATCTTTGCACAACCTATCATTAGTTGAGCCAAAGTTGATGTCATCAACATAGATCTGGACAAGAAGAATCTCAGCTTTGATGGATTTAGTGAAAAGTGTTTTGTCCAGAGTGCCTCTCTTGAATCCATTCTGTAGAAGATATGATGACAGTGTGTCATACCATGCTTTGGGGGCTTGGTGAAGACCATAGAGAGCTTTGTCTAGCTTGTACACCCTGTCTGGATACTTGTAGTCTTCAAAACCAGGAGGTTGACACACATATACTTCCTCTTCAATTGTCCCATACAGAAAAGCAGACTTAACATCCATTTGATACACTTTAAATCCTTTGAAACTTGCATATGCTAGAAATAGTCTGATGGCTTCAATTCTTGCTACTGGAGCAAAGACATCATCATAATCTATTCCTTCTTCTTGAGTGTACCCTTGTGCTACTAGTCTTGCTTTGTTCTTGATGACTATCCCTCTCGCATCCTTCTTGTTTCTGAACACCCATCTTGTACCTATTGCTCTCTTACCTTTAGGAAGATCCACCAGAGTCCATACATTCTGAATTTTGAACTGTAAAAGCTCTTCTTGCATGGCTTCAATCTAGGATGAATCTTTTAATGCTTCTGATGCCTTTTTGGGTTCTAGTTGAGACATGAAACAGGCATGTTCAAAAGCAGCTAGACTGAATTCAGGAACTGATTGTTCAGCAGCAGCAGTCTCATTGTGAACCATTTTGCTTGTTTGAACAGGAGTGCTTGGATCACCCAGTATTTGATTGAGAGGGTGATACTTGTGAACTCTTAGTGTGGGCTCTCTCTCTATTTGAAAAGAAGTTCCAAGGTTTGTATCATCTCCATCAGAACCAGTGAATGGTTCAGTTTCGGGAACAGCTTGAGTTTCTAGGCTAACAGCATGAGAAGCTGTTGGGACTGCTAGCCTAGAAACTGGGACTGTTTCCTTTTGTGATGGAGCTGTGCTGTCAGGACTTGGGAATGGCACTTCAGTGTCTGGATTTGCATTAAGTGGAGCATTCACGACCCCTGGAGGATCACATGACAGAAGTGGTAGAGTGGTGAAATTATCCCAACTTGTTGAATCTGCAGCAGTCTGAAACTTTGTGCCAACAGCATGAGAAATTGTATTGGCAGCATGAGAGTTTGTGTTAGCAGCTTCAACCCTGTATGCATCAGCTTCTGCAGTATACTCAACAAAGCTCAGAGAATTTGTTAGTGAATCTAAATCAAACAACCAATCAGGACCAGTGCCTTTGATATTAGCAGTATTTTCATTAAATTCAACATTGGCACTTTCTTCAATTGTTTTAGACACACTGTTGTATACTCTATAGGCTTTGCTTTGAATTGAGTATCCTACAAAGAATCCTTCTTCAGCCTTACTCTCAAACTTCCCTAAGTGAGTCTTAGTGTGAAGACTCGTACCTGGGCATCCATAAAGGCTTGAAGATAAGCTATTAGGGGACTTCTGTTACTGGAAACCTCCTAGGGGTTTGTTCACTTGAGATTGGACAACCTGAACCCTATTTGAACATAACAGGCTGTATAAACGAGCTTCTTGCCATATAAGAATGTCATTGGCAGATTTGAATCAGCTAGCATTGTTCTAGCATCCTCAATTAATGTTCTATTCTTTCTTTCAGCTACACCATTTTGCTGTGGTGTTCTTGGTGCACTATATTGTCTAGCAATGCCTTTGGACTCACAGAAACTGTTTAGAATTTGATTTTTAAATTCAGTTCCATTGTCTGATCTTATCACCTTAACTTTGGAATTGGATTCGTTTTCTATCTTAAGGATAAAAGACTTAACTAGCTCAGCAGTTTCATCTTTGGACCTAAGAAAGTAAACCCAAGTAAATCTGGTGAAATCATCAACAATGACTAAACCATATTCCCTTTTATTCAAACTCAAAACAGATGTTGGACCAAATAGATCCATATGTAACAACTGAAGAACAGATGAGATTGAATTTACTTCTTTGGCCTTATGAGAAGTTTTGTGTTGCTTACCTTTAAGACATGCTACACAATGATATCACAAATGAACTCCTTTTGTGGTAATCCTCTTACCAGATTCTTTTTAACTAAAGCATTCATGGACTTGAAGTTCATTTGACACATCCTTCTATGCCAAAGAGCAGACTCATTTGATGATGCTTTGGATATTAAACACCTTAAAGTATTTGATTTAGTCAAGAGATCTGTGTCCAGGCAGTAAACATTGTCCTTTCTTGGTGTTCTTAGTAAAACAAGTTTTTCAGGAACTTTGAAATCCTTTGAAAGAACAATGCACTCAGAATCTGTGAACAGAACAATGTTTTGTTTGTCACAGATTTGAGAGACACTCAATAAATTGTACTTAAGCTGTTCAACATACAGAACATCATGGAATGTCATGTTGCCTGCATTAACAGTACCTTTACCTGTAACCTTACCTCCCTTTGAGTTGCCTCCAAATGCAACAAAACCTCCATCAAAACCTTTGAAATTTGACAAGCATTCAGAATTGCCTGTCATGTGCCTAGAGCATCCACTGTCCAGATGCCATCTTGATCTATGAGGAGACCTGTGGTTGCCCTGCACAAATAACAACTTAGTTAGTAGTGGAGTAAACCCAAACCAAATTGGTTTTGGGTTGGCCTTGTACATTGACATAACTAAAAACTGTTTTTGACTTCTTATACTTGGTGAGATCTACTGATGGAGTCTTTGGAGAGTATTTAGTGATAATATGAGGTATCCAACTATTTTGATCATCTTTTCTTCTGACAGTCTCAGATGTTTCACTAGCAGCTCCAGTTTGATGACCAGCAGCTTGAGCTGTGTTTGTAGTGCTAACAGTTTCAGTTTTTGCACTAACAGCATCAGATTTTGACTTAGCAGTCTGATCTTTTGCATTAGCAGTTTGAGCAACCGATTTGTCCTTGACACACCATATTTGTTTAAAACTTGATTTAGGCTTTGCCAAAACTTGTTTTTGATGTGTGGACTGTTTTTTATTAACTTTTGAAAATCTGTGATCAACTGTTTTCTTTGGAGCTGCTGTGGAAGGTTTCACTTTTGAGTGCTTTGCCTGAATAGGATTTGATTTTGTGTGATGCACAGTCTGTTTTGCAACAGCTGGTTTGTAAAAACAATCCTTAGCTAAGTGATTCTTCCTTCCACAGTGAAAACATCTTTTGACAGTTTGAATTGGAACACCAGACTTTTCTGTCAACTTCTGGTTCTTGTTCCTCTGATTTCCTCTTACCTGCTGTTGTTTAGGAAATTTTTGAACACCATGCTTTTGACATGTGCAGATAGAAACAGTTTTACCTCTTTTAGTTCCTTTTGATGAAGATGCAGTGTTACAGTTAGAATGTACAGAAACTTGTGGAGTAGCATTGCATACACTCATCTTCTCTTTTCCTTTCTTACTGGGAACTTGGACCTCTCTGGGTGCACTCTTTGTGTAACAGTCTCTATTTTGACTCTTATCTTCCTTTAATTCAGGACTGTTATCAAGGATAGGATCTACAATAGTCATAGACTCATCTAGTGGTTCATTGACAAGTCTATCAGCAACCTCACTCATTGGATGAATGTACTTGTTATTGTATGGAGGTGGAGTAGCTCTGTATCCTATTCCTTCTTTGGGATTGACCTGAGATTTCACTCTATCTTTGAATTGAACTTCCATTAGGTGTTCTAGCTTTTGATTTGCTAACTTGAAGTTTCCTAGATCTATGTTAACAGATTCTAGCTTCTTTTTAGCCTCAAACACCTTTTGTTCAGTCTCTTCTACCTTTTTATTTAGAGATTCTATTTTCTTATTTAGCTCCTTTTTCTCCCACTCATGATAGGTTCTATCATACCCCATTTGAATCTCATTGTCCTTATAATCATTTATCTGGTTTTCCAGATCTTCTATGGCCTGCATGTATTCATATCTCCTTTCTTCCATCTTAGCTAGAGTTTTGCACATGCTCTCATTATGATCTCTGTACTTTTTAACCATATTTTTGCATGATTGAGAGCAGAGTTTAGAATTTACCTCAGATGGTAGTTCAGTGGAGGAGACATTTGATGTTTCTGCCATAAGTGCTTGATTTTGAAATTCTTCCTCTGTCTGATCACTCCAGTCAAACACATTGTCTTCTTGAGAGACAAGTGCTGTGGATGATGACGCTTGGATGGGCTGTGAAGTCCTTGATGGCTGTTGACCTTGAGATCTACATTCTCTGGCAAAGTGACCAAGCTTATGGCATTTATAGCATTCCACTTTTGATTTATCAAAAGATGGTTTTCCTTCTGTTTTGGCTTGAAAGTTGGTCCTACCAGTTCTTTTCAGAAATCTTTTGGCTCTCATGGTCAGCATTGCATGTTGCCACTTTAAATCCATCTCTTCAAGATCATCTGGATGAATTTGTTCCAAGTCTTCAACATTTAGAGCAAATAATCCATCATTGGCAACAAAGGCCTCATAGTGACTTTCAGCAGAGTTGCCATCACCACCTGAGAAAGAATCACAGTTATTAGATTTTTCAGAAGATAGAAGAGCAGTATTGTGATTATAAGAAAAAGATTTCTTTTTAGCATCAATCTCAGTCTCAAACACTCTTAAACTGTTATACAGATCATCCAATTCTATTTCATCAAGAGTGTCTTTTGTTCTCCATTGTGCAGCATAGACTGTCCATTCTTCTCCAAGAGATCTGAGAAATTTTCTGTTGACTTCATCTTGATCCAGATTGACCTTTGCACTTTCCAGTTCACTTATCAGTTTGTTGAACCTGTCAAAGATTTGAGTAAGGTTTTCATTCTTGCCACCAGAAAAGTTTTCATACTGCTGTTTCAAGAGGTCCTTTTGATTTCTCTTGGTACTGGCATTACCAGCAAACCTCTTCTCTAAGGCATTCCAAAGAGAGTGAGCAGTATAAACCTTTTTGAACTGATGTTGATAAGCATTAGGAATGGCTATTTGTAATAGTGTAAGTGCTTTCACTTCATTCATTCTAGCCTTCCTTTCAAGTTCAGTTTTTGGAGGAGTTTTGACTGGTTTCCCCTCATCATCAAGTTCTGGATCAACTACAGGAGGAAATTCAACAGCTTCCCATATGGCATAATCAATGAATTGAATATGCTGTTGAATTCTGAGTTTCCACATTTCAAACTCAGTGGGCTTGAGCATAGGCACTTTGAGTCCTTGCCCAGATCCACTGCTGCTATTTTCAAATTCCATTGTAAAAGATTAAAAATTTAAAAGAAAGTTTTTGACTTTGAAAAACAAAGAGTAACCTGGTTTGAAAAACCTGATTTGAACAACCTGGTTTGACAAACCTGGTTTGACAAACCTGTCTCTGATACCACTTGCCAGGATCTAAAATATGAATTACCAAGACTAACTGATTTGAATTTATCAGAGTATAAATCAATAATCTTGCTTTGAATCAAAGTTTAATCAAGAAGTTTGCAGAATAACACTTAATTATTTTGACAAAAACTTTCAGAATCAATAATAAATAAACACACAGGAATTAATCAAGACTGTTTGTATTGCTGAATTCATCAATTACACTCACCTCTAATCTGTTTGATTAGACGAAGAACACAAACTGTTCTTAGGGTTTTACAACCTTAGAGGCTTATGAAAACTTAATCAATAAAGCAATTACAGACTCAAAATATGCAGAAACTCCTCCTTTAACAGGACGACCTATTCTCTGTATTTATATTGCTTCTTGATATGTTTCCTTGACGAACTATGACTTCTTTGATAGTAGATATGCTGGAATCTTCATGTAGATATTGTTTCGTGAAAATCAGCACTTTCTGTTTCTGAAACTGTTGAGCAGCTTGAATCTCTTGACAGTATGAACTGAGCAGCTTGAGTAGTTTTGCTCTGGCAGCTTGAACTTTTACACTGGCAGCTCGAGTTTCTTCAACTAGCAGCATGAACTTTGGATTTACTAGTAAAATCTACTAACAGTCTGAGAAGTCTAAACTAACAGCTTGAATGTACTTAAACTATTTCCCAACACATTGGCAATTATTAAGCTTTTGTTAAATTTCACTGTATTTTTCAATCATCTTAAAATTAATAACCTCAATTGGCAATTAACAATTATTCTAAGATGACTGTACATGACTCAAAAAGCAAAAATCTCAATACAGAAATAAAGTATTTGGGTAGGGTCGAAAAGGATACATATATATTGAATAAACATTAAATTTGATCCACATAATTAATTGGATCATTCATTCAGAGTCAGAGTGGTAAATGTGATCCTATGAATTGTGATCTTTTAAGCATTTTTAACCAGATGTAAAAATGGTAAATGTGATCCTATGAATTTTTATCTTTTAAGTAACTTCTCTTCTGGATATTATATGAAAACCATTGACATATAACCAAGCTGTAGATCCTCCAGATCCTTTTTTAACTGTTCTGTCACAGAATGGCTCGTCCATTTAACTTACATTGAAGCAGAAAATTCATGCGCACAGTTAAGCAATTAGCAGTCAGCACAAAGTCATTACACAAGTATCAATCATAATGCTGAACTGAAAACGTAATTGCAAAAAAAAAAAACAGTCGCAAGGGATTAAAAATCTGAGCTGATGAATCCCCAAAAATGTTCTTCGGAGTAATCAATTGTATTTAAAGCACCAGACCTACTGGTGACTCAAAAAACAGACTGCTTGTGACTCAAAGCAAAATTATAATCTCCTTGTCAAACACTGCCAGGACCTGGAAGGAAAACCCAGGCTCATAGCACACCTTGTAAGTCATGCCGAGCATGACACCTATTTGCAAATAGGGGCAGGTTGCCCTAAGAAGTTGAATTCAAGCCCTTTGGCAGAATCCAAACCCTGAAATGCTAGGCCACCACTATATATGATTTCCTAAAATATGATGCAATTAAATATATTTCGTTATTTCCATTTGTCAAATATTTGCCTTTGGCAAGATGATTCATCCTAAATAATATAAAACCGGCAAGATATAGGTTGATTACATGAGGAGTTAATATGATCTACTCATAGTATTTCATTGGCGGCAGATGCAGAAGGAGGGAAGAGAGAAGACATGCCTGATTTCCTGTAGATTTTGAGAGTAGGGATTGTGAATAGGAGGAAAGAAAGAAATTGAGGAGTTACTTAGAAAGTTTGAGCTGGAAAATAATCTCATAGCAGGACTGACAAATGTTTTGGTTTAGTGCTTAGCATCACGCTTATACTATCGTTACAAAAAAAAGCATGTAAATCAAATTGATAATATCATAAAATCAATAATCCTTCCACCTCATGTCAGAAATTGACAGCAAACGTAAATGAAATAAAAAATTTTTCACCATACAGAACTCCTATGACACGAAAAAAAAAGTGCATTTTAATAGGCTCAAGAGCATATCGTGTATCAATCTCAATCGAGGAAATTGTAGCAATACAGGTAAGATGGATGATTGAATTTTTTTTCAATGATGAAGTTAAACATGATTCCTGCAAATTATAAAATGGCACACAATTTAAAAACTAATGGATGAAAGGATAATGTGTATGAGACAAAATTGACCTTCGGCACTATCAGATTTGAGATATTTTGTATCAATATAGGGTTTCGACTAACAAAGAAGATGGAAGATCACTGAAATAATATCAGGCATCAAATACCTCACAAAAGTGAAAATGACAGTAGTAGAATATGCACAAATAGAGAGACATCAGCACCTGTTCAACAGATGAAAGCAATGTTACTACACCTCACACGTAGGGAATGAAGGTTTTATTTGTCAACAACCCTAACTAAAAGGGGAGAGTATTTTCCAATACCTTGTAAAGAACATGATTTTTATGACACCAACAAATGAAATAATATCATATACCAAGATGTTGCTACGATCCTCACTTCTCATCTCCAGACCTATAACCCTCTCAAAACCCCAACCATAACCAAGTCATAGTCGTTCCTCATCACGCCACTGCCATCACTTCGCCCAACTACAACTACTATATTTTTCTCTTTATGTTTCTACTATATTTTTCTCCTTATGAACATTGTTAATCACTTTGATTAATTGCTAATGACCACTGATTAGGTTGTAATTGGCTATTAAATACTGATTAGGTCGTACTTGCTAACCTGATTTAATGCCGGATGTTACAGTCTCCCCCTGTTAAGGGAATTTCATCCCGAAATTTTGTCCTGTTTCCTCAGGGGTATTGTTACTTAAGAGTAGATGAGAGTATCTTTGCTTAAATTGGCCTTTGCATGCATAAGTGAATTTTTTGGTCCATGTCTAGAATTCCATCTGACCTTGAGGATGGGTATACAACTGTGCTTCAATCCTTTGACCTTACGGTCCATGATTTCAACCGGCTCTTCGGTGAAGCGAAGTTTATTAGTTAGCTGGATCTCTTCCAAGGGGGTAACAAGTGTCATCTTACAAACACTTCTTCAGATTTGATACGTGGAAGGTATTGTGCACGCTGCTAACCTTTGGTGGTAGCTCTAGACGATAAGCTAGTTGTCCTATTCTCTTTGAATTGTCCAATGTAACGAGGATTTAGTTTCCCTTGTTTCCCAAATCGTACCATGCCCTTCCATGGAGAGACTTTCATCAGTACTCTTTCTCCTAATTGGAACTCAAGGCATTTTCTCCTTACGTCTGCATAGCTTTTCTGACGATCGTGTGCAACTTTTAGTTGGTTCCGTATCTGTCTATCTTTTTGGTGGTCTCAAGTATGGTTTCTGGGCCAATGACTTGTCTATCCCTGACTTTGGCCGAGCAAAGGAGTGATTGACACTTTTATCCGTACAGTGCCTCAAACGGAGCAGCCTTAATGCTCAAGTGATACCTATTGTTGTGCGATAATTCCACTAAGGCAATTGTGTATCCCAACACCTCCCAAAATCCATTACACAGTCTCTTAACATACGTTCTAGGGCTTGAATTGTTCTTTCATTCTGACCATCGGTCTGAGGGTGATATGTGGTACTCATTTCCAAGTTTGTACCCAAAGCTTGCTGTAATTGATTGCCAAAAATCTAGATGTAAATCTTCTATCCGTATCCAAAATGATTGAAATAGGCATTCCGTGTCCAGAGACGGCTTCCTTAAGGTACGTTTAGACTAGCTTATTCATCCTGTTGTTCTCCTTGATTGCGTGGATTTTGTTAGGTGGTCGACTATTACCCAAATGATTTATGATGTTTTATCTTAACTTTGGATCATGTTAGGGTTTTGCTGACATATGTGGTAATGTCAGCCTGCATATTAGGCCACTAGTATAGCTCCTTGAGGTCATGATACAATTTATCAGATCGGGGGTGGGCAACATATCTTGATTTGTGTCCGTCGTCTATAATCGGCTTTCTTACTCCACCAAAACAGGGTAATCAGACTCTATTCATGAAGCATCGATTTCCATTAGTCCTTATCCCCAAACTATTTATTTATTCTGTGTAGGGCTTCATTAATTTTTTAGTATTTTCCTCCTTAACAGCTTCTACTTGTGCATCATGAACTAATGAAGGAAGGTTTGGTTGAATGTTCATAACTAGGGCTCGTACTCTTAACGGCTTAGCTTGTTCCTTTCGGCTATGAGCGTCTGCAACTACATTAGCTTTCCCTGGGTGATAACGAATTTCACAGTTTTAATTTCTCCATCCAACGACGCTAACTCATATTCAACAATTTCTGATTCAAGACGTGTAGGAGGCTCTTATGGTCTGTGAATACAATACACTTCATACCGTATAACTAATGTCTTCAAGTTTTAAGGATAAAGACTACTGCTCCATGATCTAGATCATGCGTTGTGTCATTCACCTAGTGAATATTAAGTTTTCATAAAGTATAAGCTATAACCCAATCTTTCTAGGTCAACCCATTGTGTGAAACGTCACAGTAACCTACAAATTTCTTGCTTCTCTCGGGTAGGGAAAAAAATAAGTCTGCACGGTTTGTGCTTTAATAACTGAAATGATGTCTCCTGATCCTCGCCCCAATCATACTTAATGTCTTTTCGGGTAAGTTTTGTTAAAGCTCAGGTGATCTTTGAGAAATTTTTGATAATTTCTTATAATAAGTGGCAAGTCTTAAGGACTGTCGTATCTCTATGGGGGTTCTAAGAGTTCACCAATTCCTGATAGCCTCGATCTTTGCGGGGTCGACTTGGATTCCTGTACTATTGTTCACGTTACCGAGGGATTTCACCTCTCTTAACCAAAAGTAAAACTTAGAAAGCTTGGCATATAGTTGTTCTTTCTCCAATAATTCCAGAATCAGTCTTAAATGTTGCTCGTGCTCCTTCTTGTTTCATGAGTAGGTTAAGATGTCATTTATGAAGACAATTACGAATTTGTCTAAATAAGGTTTGCACACCCGATTTATGAGGTCCATGAGTACCGTTGAGGTACTGGTTTATCCAAATTACATTAATAGGAATTTATGATGACCGTATCTAAATCTGAAGGCTATTTTTGGAATATCTTTCTTGCGAACTCTAACCTGATGATAACTAGACCTTAGATCGATCTTCGAATAGAAGCTTAATTCTTGGAGTTTGGTCAAACAAGTCATCGATCCTTGGGAGTGGATACCGGTTCTCTATGATTAGCCTATTTAGCTCCCAGTAATCGATGCACAATTTGAAGGTTCTATCATTATTCTTTACGAACAAAGTTGGAGCTCCCCAAAGCGAGGAACTCGGTTTGATAAACCTTTTATCTTAGAGCTCTTACAGTTGGTTGGACGATTCTTATACTATGATGGGGCTAATCGGCATGGTGCTCGAGCACTGGTAGGGAGTTCAGGTAAGTGTTCTGGAAAAACTTTGGGGTAACCATAAATAATAAGAATATTTTCGAGCCGCTTTTCCTTTGGCTCCCTCTTTGTCAACACTTCAGGGTCCTACTGCTAGGGATGATGCTTACTTTGGTATTTCTTGTTTTGCCTTGGACAATAAGGACCTTCTTATTGGCTAAAGGTATATGAACCGTCTTCTTGTTTCACACTATTTCCGCATGATCTTTCGATAGTCAATCCATGCCCATGACCACGTCAAAACTTCCCAGTTTGACGGGCATCAAGTCTGTTTCAAAGAGTTGGCCTACTAATTCTAAGGAGTATTCTCGACTTATATTATTTGTCTTAAGCATCTCACTGTCATCAACATCAATAGCATAAGTGGCACTTAATGGTGTAAGAATGGAATTTATCTGCTTATGGAACTTAGTGGATATAAAGCTTCTATTAGCACCAGTATCAAATAGTAAAAATGCATAAGTGGTATCTAATGAGGTAAGGGGATAAGTCTATGTGTTTGAAATTTTTCTTAGGCAGATTGTCGTACTACATATCCTCATGCACCTAGTTATAGATAAAACTTTGTTCTTCATTAAAATGCTTGATACCTAATCTTTGTACATGATATGGTCGGAATTTTCTGATAAATTCTTAAGCGTTACATACCCTAAGATATATCAGATAGTATAGCATAGAGAAATACTATAAAATGGTACGAAGGGTACTAAGTATGAGATGCCTTCGGGGTTCCCTCGTACTCCAGAGCGTTAAGTCATTGGGTTAGTTCTGCACTGCGATCTTTGTGCTCTGCTAGACGCTGTCACAATTTGTCGATTCCGTCTTGTTAAATCGCTTGGGTATTCTGGTTGGCCTAAGGTTTATTGGTGGTTTGCATTGCCTCCTGCTTAATCATTGCAAAGATCTCACCGACCTCTTGGTGGATTTTGTCGAATTTGGAGATCGTGTCTGGTGGCCCTTGCCACCAACAGGGGCATCGTTTGTTACATAGGTTTCTGGGTAAGTGTCGGCACTTGAGAGGAAGATGGTGTTCTGACTTCAAACTGGCTTTGGATCCCCTCCTCGTTTCTCCACTCTTGGAGATTGTGAGGCATCCATCCCCACTGTCCTATGTTTGCCCGTCACTACTGCGCGGGCTTGGCTGATGGGCAGGTACCAGGATAGACTCCCGTTGTGCCAGTCACACCCTTTTCCTAGAGGTGAACTTCTTCAATGGTCCATTGGGATGGTTTCTAAATAGGGTGTAGGGTGGAATATGTGGTGGTGATGGTGGAGCAAATTGTGTTGTGGGGCCATAGTTGCCATCCTCTTGTTTTGACGGTTCCTCTACTTCGTCATTGATTTGGTCTGGGTGGGTCTCCGATCCAAAGTACATCTTAGTGTCACATTGGCTTCCTTGTTCCATGGGTGAGTATTCTTTCCCAGAGTCAAAGAGGATAACAACCGTATTGTTTGACAAGTCATTGTCATCAGGGTCCATATATATATTCACAGTTCTTGAAGAAAATTGTTTTTGTAACAGTTCACTATAATTATGACTTTGATACCAATCTGTCACACCCCGTTACCCCAGTTGGCAATGAAGCGTGACGTCGCGGAATCGTAACCATAATCATAACGAACGACCACTATATGGACGTTTTTCAAAAATACATTGATTTAACTTCAAACATAAATATTGTTTTACATAACCAAAATACAGCGAAAGAAGTTCTTAAAATACTAAGATTTAAATACACAATTTAATTTATCAGGAAAGATGCAAATAAATCTCCGAGTTTGAAAATGATGCGACTCCAAAACGAATGGAAGCCTTGGAATGCTTCCGATAAATGCGCATGCCATAATCACCTGAAAATAAATTGCGAAAATACGTCAACAAATTGTTGGTGAGCTCATAGGTTTACGCGAAAACACCCATTGTATGGACATTATCAGAGAGTTGAATTCATAAAGCATAAATTCCGTGTATGTATTACATAAACCATCATACAACCGAAGCTTAATTAAATGAGTTTGTCTTGTGCAATATTCCCATACGTAATACCGTGTGTTAAATATATATATGCATCCTGCCGTTAGCCGATTAAGACTAACCCGAATGGCGGACATGACTCCCGATAGATCTATCGACAATATATTCGCGCTTGCAAATAAATGCAATTAACGGTTCATGATTTGAGGGCTGATGGATCCACACATGTAATACATATAAGAAATAAACAGTTTTGATGTCCGTATGAAAATTGTGCATGTATTTCCACCACAATAGATAGTGAAAATAGGGGATATGAAGACTCACTGCATGTTGATGGCAAAATGATCGTAAAAACGACGATTTACGTTGTTGATGAGTGATGACACCGGACGCGTTTAACCGATGTTAGTACATCTTGTGTGACGATAGCAGTCTAAGTTTTGATAGCATTTTGTGTAAGTCAAGTAACTTGATATTGAATATTGAATAGTGTTTGATATGTATGTTTATGTGTGTTTGAGAATTGGTTGATTGTATGTTTGAACTTGGTGTAATGTGTTACAAGAAGTTCAAACATAAAGTTCAAAGATAAATTCAAACATAAGTTAAAACATAAGTTCAAATATAAGTTTATTATGTTTAATATGTGAGATTCGAATTTAGAGGTAAATTCGAATTTGTCATGAGAACAAATTCGAATGGGCCTTGGGCCTGATTCAAATTTGTCCCAAGACAAACTCGAATCTGTCAGTATAATTAAGGGTTAATTCGATTAATAATCAGACTTTTTGGCAGAGACTTTGCAGACGTGTTTAGTGCGATTAGCAAAGGCGATCTCGAACTTGCAAGTTTCCAGAGAGTTGTTTCGGAGAGAATCATCGTGTAGGGGCGCTCGTATTCGTTCGTCTAGCACCGTGGTAGTCTCCGTGTATCCGTGAGTGTGATCTTACCGTCAAGCCGCTAACGAGGATTCCGCACTCGTTGGACGGTGTCGCGTCGAGATAGATCCGTAGTGTCAAGACCTTACAAGTGGTATCAAAGCCTTTGGGGTGTTCTTGGTGTTGTTAGTGTTCATAAGCAACATCCTAGGTTTCTTGACGTTTTGGACGGATAATGTCACGTTTTTGAAGGTTTTTCGAGCTTATCAAGTTAGATCTCGAAAAATACTTTGTTGTAGTTCATGTTTTTGATCGACATCAGTATTTTTACTCGTAAAAATATTGGTTTAATCTGCAAAACTTGAAGAACTCGAAGTATTAGCCGTTTTTCGAATTTGCGGCGCTCGAGTTTATTAAGGGGATATTAGGGTTTGCTCATTTTCGAGTTTGACTGAAAATACGCTCCATTCGAGATTCCTTAAGGTTTGATTCGAATTTGGCCATTCGAATTTGCTTGGATCTTCGATTTTACTATAAAAGCGAATTGGAATTTCAAACATAGTTGGACCTTCGAATTTGTCCTTAATTTCGAACATAGTTGGACTTCAAACTTAATTTCGAATTTAGTTTCAAACCAGTTTAAAATTAATTAAATTCGAATTTATCCAAATTCGAAAGAATTACTTTAAATTAATTTCAAATTAAATTAATTAAGTTTGAATTAAAAAATATTTGAAACAATGACAAGTCTACAGAGGTTCATTTGAGATGGATCACGAGGTTGGAAAAGCGAATTCTCCACCGAAGTTGATGAAAATAGAGGACTATTACTGGTAGAAGGATAGGTTTGCCGACTTCACGAGGATTAATGATATGCGGATTTGGATTTGTATTGATGAAGGATACATTCCACCTACGGCTGAGGTTGAAGGACGACAAAAGGTTGTGCCATATTCAAAAATGAAAGACGACGATAAAAAGTTGTATGAAACCGAGAACTGTGCATTCGCTATCATTCGGATGGCGTTACCTCAGGAGATCTTGCACACTTTCCGTAATCAGAAGACAGCGAAAGAGCTGTGGGAAGCGTTAGAGAAACGGTGTGAAGGTAACCCGAGGGTCAGAAAGAATAGAATGGAGATGCTCAAGCAGCAGTTCGCGATCTTCAAAGCCTTGAAAAACGAAAAGCTGGATTAGACAATCACCAGACTCTATCACTTATTGACTGAGTTAGACAGCCATGATGTGGAGTATAGTGAAACAGATAAAATTAACAAGATTCTAGATGCTTTGCCAGCCAAATGGGAGATGTATGTGGCCTTGATAAAGCATGATGAAGACAAGTTCTATACTCTTACTCTAGACAGTGTTATAGGAACGCTTAGGGCATATCACTTTGAGTTGCTGAAGAAGGAAAGGGATTACGATCAAGTACAAGATCCGGATATGTACTTCGGGAAATCAAAACCTTCAGGGGCATCAGATGTGAAGACGGCTACAACATTGTTCTCGGGAGAGACATCGACACCGGCAGAATCAGAAGACTCAAGAAGCAGGGGTTTCTTAGGTTTTGCTAGACCAGAAGAAAAGCAGCATCAAGCTACTCCGACATCTACATCTCAAGTGTATTCAAAGATGCCTATGAGCGCAAAATCAGCCGAAGACCATCTCAATTTGTTGGCTTCATTTGTGGCCGCTTACGGCAATTGCGTTAAGGGCAAAATCAACGATCCTGCGCTTTGGGATGAGGATTACGATCAGCTAGACCCTGATGATCTAGAAGAGATGGGTCTGCAATGGCAACTGGCCATGGTAACTCAGAGAGTTAAGAGGTTCATCAAGCGAACGGGTCGAAACCTCAACGTTAGTAACAATAAGATTGGGTTTGATAAATCCAAGGTTAAGTGTTACAACTGTCAGGGGTTTGGACACTTTGCTAGAGAGTGTCAGAGACCGAAAGTAGAAAACTACCAGAACCAGTATCAGAATCAATCGCAAGGGTGATATCTACCGGGTAGTTCAACCAGTCAGGCTAATATAGCTGGTCTGTTATCCAACGTCACATCAGACAGACAGCTAGATGGAACTTATGACTGGAGTACACATCTAGGGTCGAACGCTAGAGCCTTTATGGCTGAAGTGACGGAAACCGGAAGTGATGGAGCAGAGGAAATCACAGGGGACAGCAATCAGAATGAAAGAAGTTCGATGTGGGTAGAAAAGTCAGCTGATCAGACAATTCTAGAGTTCGCCGCACAGATGACCAACGTGGAATCAGATCATGCCAAGGAGATAACTACAGGTCCAAACAACAAATGGTTCGTCGACAGTGGTTGCTCCAGGCACATGACAGGGGAAAGAAGTCTACTCGCAGACTTCAAGGGAGGGAATCGGGGATTTGTATCATTCGCTGCCAATAAAAGAGGAAATATCACCGGTACTGGAGTGGTCACTAATGGAGCTATCAAATTGGATCAAGTTTATCACGTTGATAAACTGGTTCACAATCTCATTAGTGTATCTCAAATCTGTGATAAGAAGAACTCAGTACTTTTCACTGATACTGAGGCGTTAGTGCTGAAATCGGGATTCAAGGTACCTGAAGAGTGGATACTGATGAGGGCTCGAAGGAAGAATGACCTGTACATTCTCGACATGAACAAGCCGAAATCTTCGATGGGACCAATTTGTCTGCTATCAAAAGCTTCAGAGACTGAATCGATATTATGGCACAGACGCATGGCACACTTGCACCTAAGAAAGTTGAACTACATTACGAAAAATGGACTGGTGCAAGGTGTTCCCATGAAGAGTTTTCAGTTCGAGGACAAGTGTCTACCGTGCAAGAAAGGAAAACAACACAATAATGCACACAAGTCCAAGACTCAGAACTCAATAGCTGCCACATTCGATTTGTTGCATATGGTTCTCTTCGGGCCAATCAACAAAAGAAGTATAGGTGGTAGTTGGTACTGGTTGGTTATTACTGACGATTACTCACGTTTTTCTTGGGTTTTCTTTATAGGTACAAAGGATGAGACGGCTGCCAAGCTCATCAGGTTCTTAGACCAAGTGGAAAATTCTTATGGAACGAGGGTTAAACGACTCGGAAGTGATAACGGAACAGAATTTAAAAACACGGTTATTGGTGTATATTGCCTATCAAAGGGCATATTGCATCAATGCACCGTATGAGCCACAACAAAATGGGGTGGCCGAACGGAAAAACAGGACATTGATTGAGGCAGCAAGGACCATGCTTTCGGATTCAAAGCTTCCTACAATGTTTTGGGGGGAGGCATAATACCGCATGCCATGTTTTAAACCGGGTCCTTACTTTCAAATCATTGAACAAAACCTGTTATCAAGTTTTGAATAAACGGCCACCAAATTTAACTGGCATCGAATCTTTTGGGGTACCATGTACTTTAATGAAAATAAAACATCAACCTATGTTTGGTGAAAAGGCTGACGAAGGATACTTCCTAGGTTATGTGCTGAACTCACCAAATAAAAGGGTTTTTAATAAATCAAATGGTACAGTAGAGATTGTGTATAACATTGAAGTCACAAGTTATAAACATGAACCCCAAACTGGTCCGGAATGGATATTTGATTATGACAAATTGTTTGAGTCATTTAACATTCTTTTCGATGGAAATGCAGGTACAATCGAATAGGACTTGTCGTCATTAAACTTGAATGACGAGGGTCAAAGTTTTCCGAGAACCACCTTTCCATCAACATCCGAGCCTACATCTACTAAAGATAGATCTCCAGAAGAAAATGATTCTGAAGTGCCTACAGACGGAATTCAGACAACAAATTCTAACTCTGAAGACAGTGTCCATGAGGAAGAAAATGTGGAGTCAGAAGTCGTTCCCCCGTAAGGAAAGATAGGATCAAATTTGGGAGATAATCTGAGAGTTGACGAGATAGAAACATCTAGGATCAATAAGAATCATCCTATTGAGAGTATCATAGGAAATCGAGGATACATCAAAAATTTCCCATTCTTTAGGGAATGATGCCTTAACATCCCCTGGAAAATCATATTTGAAAAATTGAACTGTTGGCCCGTTGAAAAGCACACCAAGGCAGTGGCAATGTTTGATGAAAATGCAGACCAACCAGATCTTTTAGGGCTAATAGACTGCTGAATAATGTGCACAAGATATTTCCATTTAGGAGAAAAATGTGCTTTAAAGAAAGTAAAAGAATCAGCAGGACCTATATCCAATATTATAAAGACCAGTATGTAACTCATTAAGGGATAGGTCGGTTATACCTGAGGCATCTTGAAGATGCAGATGTTGTCGAATGGATTCTTCAGTTACTGTGATGGGAGTGTCATCGATTTTGGATACCAGAGAAGGAACTCCATTGATGGTTTTTACAGAAGCATGGTTCCAGAACTGCTCAATATGAGAGATGTATATGGTGGAATTGATATTGAGAGCATGATTGATATGGGAACTTCAAAGGAATTCCATGATGTCATGGAACGGTGCAAGATCAGTATGCTTTAGAGAGTAGGGTAAGCAGTTGTGTTCTTTAACGAACTCCATTGAAGATCAATTGGAGATTTTAGGGTTTCAGAGATGTGTGTGGAAATTGTTTCAGAGAATCTAGAAAGGTTCAGGAAGATATTTTGCAACTGGTAGTTACAATAGAACGAAACTGGAACCTTTAAAGGTTTTGAAAATATCTAAACCCGCGAACACACTTGTGGAAATGACCATATTACCCTGCACACTTTGACAGATCAAGTGAAACAACTAACAGTCCGAGAAAATGAACTAGCATCTTGAGAAAATACTCAAGCTGTTAGTTTAAAATTAGGTGACTAGTAATGCAACAGTGACTCCCCCTTAATCAAGCATATGTATATTGAAAAACAAATTAATCCATGTTAACCATACCAATATTTGAGACTAGGAAGGTGAATCTTCCTACATCAAATGGTTTTGTAAATAGATCAGCTAACTGATCATCAGTGTGAAGTTTGGTAACTTGGATTAATTTCTTCTCATTGCAATCCCTTATAAAATGAAATCTAATTTCTATATACTTGGTTTTGGGAAATTTCACTGGATTTTGTACAATGCTACTTGCACTTGAATTGTCAATATAAATGGGAGTGGATAGGATATTCATACCATAGTCTCTCAGTTGATTTTGAATCCACATTACTTGGGAGCAGCAACTTGCAGCTGCTACATATTCTGCTTCAGTAGATGATGTGGAGACAGTTGTTTGCTTTTTGCACTGCCAAGAGACCAATCGTGTTCCCAAGTATTGACATCCACCAGTTGTGGATTTTCTGTCAATGTTGCATCCTCCATAGTCACTGTCAGAATAGGCTGTTAGTTCAAAAGGAGAGTCTTTAGGATACCAGAGGCCTAAATGTGGTTGGCCTTTGAGATATCTAAAGATTCTCTTAACAGCAACCAAATGAGAATCCTTTGGAGAGCATTGAAACCTAGCACACACATAGACAACAAACATAATATCAGGTCTAGAAGATGTCAGATACATAAGAGATCCTATCAGAAATCTGTATAAATGAATGTCCACATCTGTGCCATCTTTGTCTGTATGGAGCTGCTTGTGAGGATCCATTGGAGTACTTGCAACTTTGGTGTCTTGATACCCAAACTTTTCCAGTCTGTCTTTGACATACTTTGATTGACTGATGAAAAGACCAGTGGGCTTCTGCTTGACCTGCAATCCTAGAAAGAAAGTGAGTTCTCCCATTGAACTCATTTGAAACTTTTTGTGCATTAATGCCTCAAACTCTTTGCACAGACAATCATTTGTTGAACCAAAGATGATGTCATCAACATAGATTTGTACAAGAAGAATCTCAGCTTTGATGGACTTTGTGAAAAGAGTTTTTTCCAGAGTGCCTCTTTTGAACCCATTCTGTAGAAGGTATGATGACAGAGTGTCATACCATGCTCTGGGGCTTTATGGAGTCCATAGAGAGCCTTGTCTAGCTTGTAGACTCTGTCTGGATACTTGTAGTCCTTAAAACCAGGAGGTTGACACACATAGACCTCTTCTTCAATTGTGCCATATAGAAAAGCAGACTTCACATCCATTTGATACACTTTAAAACCTTTGAAGCTTGCATAGGCCAAAAACAGTCTGATGGCTTCAATTCTTGCCACTGGGGCAAAGACATCCTCATAATCTATGCCTTCTTCTTGAGTGTACCCTTGTTCTACTAGTCTTGCTTTGTTCTTGATGACTATCCCTCTGTCATCTTTCTTGTTTCTGAACACCCATCTTGTACCAATGGCTCTCTTCCCTCTTGGAAGATCAACAAGTGTCCATACATTCTGATTCTTGAATTGTAGCAGCTCTTCCTGCATTGCCTCAATCCAGGATGAATCTTTCAATGCTTCTGATTCCTTTTTAGGTTCTAGCTGAGACATGAAATAGGCATGTTCAAAAGCAGCTAGACTGAATTGAGGAACTGCTTGTTCAGCAGCAGCAGTCTCATTTTAAACCATTTTCCTTGTTTGAACAGTGGTACGTGGATCACCCATTATTTGATTGAGAGTATGATACTTGTGAACTCTGAGGGTAGGCTCTCTTTCTGTCTGGAAAGTAGATCCAAGGTTTGTATCATCTCCATCAGGACCAGTGGATGGTTCAGCTTCTGGAACAGCTTGACTTGACTCTGGGACTGTTTTCCTTTGTGTTGGAGCTGTTTGCTCAGGACTTAGGAGTGGCACTTCAGTGTCTAGATCTGTATCATGTTGAGCATTCAGAACCCTGGAGGGTCACATGACAGAAGTGGTATACTTGTATACTCATCCCAATTGTTTGAATATGCAGCAGTTTGAAAATTTGTGCCAACAGCTTGAGAATTTGCATTGACAGCATGAGAATTTGTGTTGACAGCTTCAATTCTGTTTGCATCAGTGTCTGCAGTATACTCAACAAAGCTCAGAGAATTTGTTAGTGAATCTATATCAAACAACCAATCAGGACCAGTGCCTTTGACATTTGCAGTATTTTCATTAAATTCAACATTGGCACTTTCTTCAATGGTTTTAGACACACTGTTATATACTCTATAGGCTTTGCTTTGAAATGAGTATCCTACAAAGAAACCTTCTTCAGCCTTACTCTCAAACTTCCCTAAGTGAGTCTTAGTGTGAAGAATGGTACAAGGACAGCCAAAGGACTTGAAAAAGGCTATTAAGGGTATCCTATTATGGAATAACTCATATGGAGTTTTCCCTTGTGATTGAACAATCTGAACCCTATTTAGAACATAACAGGCTGTGTTGACTGCTTCTGCCCAAAAGGTCATTGGCAGTTTTGAATAAGCTAACATGGTTCTAGCAGCCTCAATTAATTAACTGTTCTTTCTTTCAGCTACACCATTTTGCTGTGGTGTTCTTGGAGCACTATATTGCCTAGCAATACCTTTGGACTCACAGAAACTGTTTAGAATATGATTTTTAAACTCAGTTCCATTGTCTGATCTTGTCACCTTGACTTTTGAGTTGGATTGGTTTTCTATCTTAAGAATAAATGACTTAACTAGCTCAGCAGTTTCATCTTTAGACCTAAGAAAGTAAACCCAAGTAAATCTGGTGAAATCATCAACAATAACTAAACAGTAGGCCCTTTTATTCAAACTCAAAACAGATGTTGGTCCAAATAGATCCATATGAATCAGCTGAAGAGCACATGAGATTGAATTTACTTCTTTGGCTTTATGAGAAGTTTTGTGTTGCTTGCCTTTAAGACATGCTACACAATGATCATTACATATGAACTCCTTTTGTGGTAAACCTCTTACCAGATTCTTTTTGACTAAAACATTCATGGACTTGAAGTTCATGTGACACATCCTTCTATGCCAAAGAGCAGACTCATTGGATGAAGCTTTGGATATCAAAAAGCTTAAAGTACTTGATTTGGATAACAGTTCTGTGTCCAAACAGTATACATTGTCATTTCTTGGTGTTCTTAGTAGAACAAGATTTTCAGGAATTTTAAAATCTTTTGAAAGGACAATGCACTCAGAGTCTGTAAACAAAACAATATTTTGTTTGTCACAGATTTGAGAGACACTCAATAAATTGTACTTAAGCTGTTCAACATATAAAACATCATTGAAAATCATGTTGCCTGCATTAACAGTACCTTTACCTGTCACCTTACCTCCTTTGGAGTTTCCTCCAAATGCAACAAATCCTCCATCAAAGCCTTTGAAATTTGACAAACACTCAGAATTTCCTGTCATGTGCCTAGAGCATCCACTGTCCAAATGCCATCTGGTTTTATGTGGTGACCTGTGGTTGCCCTGCACAAATAGCAGCTTAGTTAGTAGTGGAGTAAACCCAAACCAAGTTAGTTTTTGGTTGTCCTTGTGCATTAACATAACTAAATACTGTCTTGGATTTCTTATACTTAGTAAGATACACTGATGGAGTTTGTGGAGAGTACTTAGTTAGCACATGAGGTATCCAGGTATTTTGTCCATCCTTTTCAGTAACAGTCTCAGATGATCCATTACCAGTCCCAATTTTGAGCCTACCAGTCTGAATTGAGTCTGTAGTGCTAACAGTTTGAGAATAAGCACTAGCAGTCTCAACTTTAGACTTGGCAGTTTCAACAGTTTTATCAACAGGTTCACCTGAGTTTGTACCTTTGACACACCATAATTTTTTAAAAGTTACTTTTGGTTTAGCTAAAACTTGTTTTTGGTGTGTGGACTGTTTCTTATTAACTTTTGTGAACCTGTGATCTATTGTTTTCTTTGGAACTGATGTAGTAGAAGGTTTGGCCTTTGGATTTTTTGAATTTTGAGAGTTTTTCTTTGGATGTTTCTCAGTCTGTTTTGCAACAGATGGTTTATAAAAACAATCTCTGGCCAAGTGATTCTTTCTGCCACAATGAAAACATTGTTTGACTGTCTGAATTGGAGAACCAGTTTCATTTGACAATTTCTGGTTCTTGTTCCTTTGATTTCCCCTTACCTGCTGTTGTTTGGGAAACTTTTGAACACCATGCTTTTGGCATGTGCAGACTGGAACACTTTTACCCTTTTTATTATTCTTTGAAGAAGATGCAGTGTTACAGTTAGAAGGTACAGAAACATGTGGAGCAGTATTGCACACATTCATCTTCTCCTTTCCTTTCTTATTGGGGGCTTGGATTGCTATAGGTGCACTCATTGTTTTGTGTTGTTTCTCAACTGCTGTGCACTCACAGTCTCTGTTTTGAATATGATCTTCTTTAGATTCAGGACTGTTAGTAAGGATAGGGTCTATAGTAGTCATAGACTTATCTAATGGTTCATTGACAAGCCTATCAGCAACCTCACTCATTGGATGAATGTATTTGTTGTTGTATGGAGGTGGAGTAGCTCTGTAGCCTATGCCTTCTTTGGGATTAACCTGAGATTTTACCCTATCTTTAAATTGGACTTCCATAAGGTGTTCCAGCTTTTGATTTGCCAATTTGAAGTTACCTAGATCTATATTGACAGATTCTAGTTTCTTATTAGCCTCTAACACCTTTTGTTCAGTCTCTTCTACCTTTTTATTTAGGGATTCTATTTTCTTATTTAGCTCCTTTTTCTCCCACTCATGATATGTTCTATCATGTCCCATTTGAATCTCATTATCCTTATAGTCATTGATCTGTTTTTCAAGATCTTCTATGGCTTGCATGTATTCATATCTCCTCTCTTCCATCTTAGCTAGAGTTTTACACATGCTCTCATTATGATCTCTGTACTTTTTAACCATATTTTTGCATGTTTGAGAGAAGAGTTTAGAATTTACCTCAGATGGTAGTTCAGTGGAGGAGACATTTGATGTTTCTGCCATTAGAGCTTGATTTTGAAAGTATTCCTCTGTCTGATCACTCCAGTCAAACACATTGTCTTCTTGAGAGACAAGTGCTTGTGATGATGAAGCCTGATTAGTCTGCTGAGGCGTTGATGATTGTTGATGTAACATCCCTATTTTTCAATTTTATGTAATTTACAGCTTTAAGGACTTAATTATTGTGTTAAGTGATTATTATATCAATTTAAGTTAAATTTTGATCATATTATCAGTTAAGTAAGAAAATACGAAGTTGAGGGGTATAATGTGCAATTGGGTCAAAATAAAAATAAAAAGGGAAAAGTCTTTCACTTTTCAAAATCCCCTCTCTCACTACACTCTCTCTCTAGCCGACTCCCTCACTCTCTCTCTCTACTCTCTTCCTCTCGGCTCCATCCAAGAACACACACAAGAATCAACAAATTTCAAGTGCAAAAGTTGGAAACAAGTTGCAATTTAGGAACTATAACTGCTACAACAAACGATTTGAGGTAAGATTCACCCAAACTTGCAAAATTTGAGGTTTTTGGTTTGGTTTTTGTGAAATCCGAATCATAGGATTTTGATTCAAGATGTTAATGCATGTTATATATTATGATGGATTTGTTGAAATCGAGCATATATGTTATAGTGTAACAAATTTCAGAATCAGATTCAAAGTCTAAGTATGATTTCTGAAATTAGTGTGTGTTTTTGTGTGTGTGTTCATCGAGACATGCTGAAAATTGGACATAAATGGGTTATTTCGGTACATAAGTGTGATGTTTTAAGTTAAAAGATAGAATATAAGCTTATAGCTGGAATATTAGACTCAAAACATGCAAAATGGGCAAAAATGCAAAATCTGGAAAATCTGGAAAATTTACTAAGTATGAACTCGGACTGATGAACTCGGTTCGGACCATCCGAATTCGGGTCCATCCCAATTCGGATCTATCCGAGTTCGGACCAACAATGAATTCGGATCCATGACCATTTCGGATACTTCCCCAATTCGGATCCCCAACCTAATTCGGACAAATACCCATTTCGGACCCCCATTTCGGATCACCCCAAATTCGGACCAATGCTAATTTCGGACCAGAGACCAAATTCGGACCAACTACAATTCGGACCATCCGAATTCGGATGTGGTCCGAATTCAGAACCCAATTACATTTAGTTTTCAAAATACAATTTTTAAGCAATTACTGACATTACATCATTATTACACTTACTTTACAGATCATTGTGGTGTTATCAAAACACACATTGATTCAGGATCAAGTCACAAAACCAATCACTGTGAGTAACAGATTGTCATTCGAACATTTATTGTTTTTGCATTCATGTTTTTACATTCAATGGCATGTTCACGTTGTTCATATACTTCATTTGGCACTCATGAAATGATTTGTTGTTATGATGCACACTCGTACTTGACATGTAACACACATGTAGCCAGCGTTCATTTGAAAGTGCATCTATTTACATCATGCTTGCACTGCATGATCATTACTTCATAATCTGATGCGACCTGGACTGGGGCTGACAGCAGGCCACTGTCGGGGACTGATCATCCCACTCGTATCCCATCAGGTTCGGCACATCCCCGATCAGCATATTGAACTGCCAACCCATGCTTGCACTGCATGGTTTTTCACATACACTGAGGCTTACACTGCCGATATTCACATACATGGGGCTTACACTGCCCATGGTTAAGCATTGTTTGTAAAGAAATATTTGTTGTATGCATAATCTGTTATCTCACTAAGCATTTAGCTTACTGTTGACTCACCATGTTTACAGGCAAAGGCAAAAGTGTAGCTGGACCTTCCACTTAAGCATATCAAATCAATATCCCGGAGACTATAGAAGCTATTGGTACTTGAATGTAATAGCTTTGGGCTGGGATTCATTACTTCTAAAACAATTATGTTGATGTAATAGTTAGACTTTTATCACTGTAGACATGTATTCTATTGCTTTAGTGTGGATGTGCTTAATTCTAATTTAAGTATTCAATTTCAATTATTATGATACTCATTGGGTTGTTAGTCGATCCTGGAGATTACAATTATATCATTAATTAACAAGGACGTCACAGTTTGGTATCAGAGCATTAGTTTGAGGTTTCAAGTGTCCGCGAGGACTTGGACTCAAACTTAGGTTATGATATTAGAATGAACTTCTAAGTAATGATCTGAACTAAGATAGGATTGACATGCACACGGGGAAACACAAAGGGTAACTGTACACTTAGGACTTACAAATAAATGTTCTAAATATAAGTTGTTATATTTCAGAACATGTCAGGAGACGATATGACTCCTCAGCAAATGTTCCAGATGATGCAAGCTCTCATGGAACAAAACAATGAATTACAATCCAAACGAATGGCTGAGCAGGCTCAGTCATTTGCTGATCAGTTAAGGGCCAGAGATGAGGCCGAAAACGTAAAGCTGATAAACGAAAGAACAAGGAACAACAACAGGACGATCAAGAGGAAAGACAAGACACTGGGTCTTCTAACAGATCAAGGGGTTGCAGGTTTAAGGACTTCAAAAGTAACGGAGCTGTTACTTTTGATGGAACCGGAGATGCTGTTACAGCATTTGAATGGATCACCACCACGGAACGAACTTTCAGGATCAGCGACTGCGCTGACAAAGACATGGTCCGCTTTGCAACCGCTATGTTTGCAAGGGACGCTGTTATGTGGTGGGACGCAATGACACATGTGTTGACGATGGAGGTAGTATCACACATGTCATGGAGCGAGTTTAAGGAAGTGTTTTCTCAACAGTACTGTCCAGCTGACGAGAAGTGACGTCTCGAGGCAAAATTCCTGAACTTAACTCAGGGAACGAAAACGGTTACACAATATGCCGTTGAGTTCACCCGATTGAGTCTGTTCGCACCCCATCAAGTAGACACGGAAGAGAGAAAAATAGCCCGGTTTGAGGCCGGACTAGACTATGAGATACGCCGAACCATGAGTGGGGTTCGGTATACAACGTTTGCTGGATTACTCGAGGCTGCTCGGAATGTGGAGCAGATTGTCCTGTTATCCGGATATGTCATAGGTTCAGCCGCCGCACCATCGACTCAACCGTCGCCGCCAAAAAGGCAGCGGGAGTCTGGATCCTCCCGATTCTCTCCTCAATCCCATCAACAATCTTCATCACCCAAGAAGGGAAGAGCCTTTTCGGCCAGTTCAGAAATGAGAGACTGCAGACGATGCAGAAAAGCGCACTCTGGGGAGTGCAAGACTCGGGACATGTATTGTTTCTGCTGTGGGCAGAAACGCCATCACTGGGAGCATTGTCCACGAAAAGATGATGCATGCTACAACTGCCACAGACTTGGCCATTTTTCAAGGGACTGCCCGAAACCCCCACGAGATCAGAATGCTCCACAATCAACAGCAAGATCTTCTGTAGCTTCCACAGCTCGCAGGGATCAATCTCAAAGGGCTCCAACAAGGACGTTCCAAATCACAGCTGAAGAAGCAAAGGATGACCCGGAGGTGGTCACTGGTACGTTCTATGTTAACTCAATTCCTGCACGTATACTGTTTGACTCTGGAGCAAATCGTTCGTTTGTCTCCACTACATTTGCTCGTCAATTTAACATGCCAACTTCCAAACTGCAATTTGTACTTGACATAGAGACTGCTAGAAATATGTTAGTAAAAGCAGACAAAGTATATAGGAATTGTACATTATTGGTAGAAGACGTAGTATTCAATATAGATCTGATCCCTATGGAGTTCGGGGAATTCGATGTCATAGTAGGCATGGACTGGTTAGTTCATAACGAGGCCCAAATCGTTTGCAAGAAAAGAATGATCAAGATTACCACTCCCGAGGGCCGAGACATATGCATTTATGGTGATAGACACAAAGGCGACTTATGCCTTATTTCAATCGCAAAAGCCCGAAAGCACGTTGCCAAGGGTTGTTCAGCTTACTTAGCCTACGCTGTCGATGCAAAGGCTGAAGTTCAATCTCCTTCTACCGTTCCCGTTGTTTCTGAATTTCCTGATGTCTTTCCAGAAGATATCTCGGGATTGCCACCTGATCGCCAAGTGGAATTCCGCATTGACCTCATTCCTGGAGCTGCTCCAATAGCAAAGGCTCCTTACCGTCTAGCCCCTGCTGAAATGCAGGAAATGATGAAGCAGTTACAGGAGCTACTTGACAAAGGCTTTATCCGCCCAAGTTCATCTCCTTGGGGCGCACCTGTTTTGTTCGTCAAGAAGAAAGATGGCACATTGCGAATGTGCATCGACTATTGAGAACTCAACAAAGTCACAATCAAAAACAAATACCGTTGCCCCGGCATGATGGCCAGTCTTTTCGACCCCAGTTACCAGCGCAAGCTACTTTCGAAGATTGATCTTTTTCGTCGGCGTTATCACCAACTCAAAGTACACCCTGATGGACATTCCAAAGAAGCGGCTTTTTTCAGAACTCGTTACGGACACTACGAGTTTCTGGTCACGCCGTTCGGTCTTACAAATGCGCCGGCCCTGCTTTCATGGATCTCATGAACAGAGGCTCTGCCGGCCAATGCTCGACCAATCCGGTCATCGTGTTCATCGTGACATTCTCATTTATCAAAAACCGAAGCGGATCATGCCAGCACATCTGAGAGAATCTTAGAGTTGCTACCAAAGAGGACTTTATGCCAACTTCTCGAAGCCTTCGCTGAGTTCTGGTTGAGGCAGGTACGTCTCAACATTCGAAACAATTTCATGATCCTTATACTCAATCATAAACCCTTTGTTAACTTGTACTTACTCAATATTCAATTCAGATCCAATTCTTGGGGCACGTGATATCTGGTGTTGGGATTGCTGTTGATCCTGCAAAGATCGAAGCTATCCAGAACTGGGAATCACCCCGCAACGCCTCAGAGATTCGGAGTTTTCTGGGATTGGCTGGTTACTACCGCCGATTCATCAAAGACTTCTCCAAAATCGCCGTTCCTCTCACTAAGCTTACTCGCAAGAACGCGACCTTCTTTTGGAAAGAAGAACAACAAACGGCCTTTGACAACTTGAAGAATCTGCTAAGTGAAGCACCTGTGTTAGCCCTGCCTGAAGGGAACGAAGACTTTGTTGTCTATACAGATGCATCAGGCACGGGTTTGGGTGCTGTACTAATGCAAAGAGGAAACGTCATAGCATATGCTTCTAGACAACTCAAACCACATGAGAAAGATTACTCTACTCATGATCTAGAGCTAACCGCTGTGACTTTCGCTCTCAAATTATGGAGACACTACTTGTATGGAACCAAGTGTCAGCTCTACACCGATCACAAAAGTTTGAAGTACATATTCAGTCAGAAGGACTTGAATATGAGGCAAAGAAGGTCAATGGAGCTGATCAAAGATTACGACTGTGAAATTCTATATCACCCGGGGAAGGCCAACGTAGTGGCCGATGCCTTAAGCAGAAAAGCGTATTGCAAGGCATACTGCTATGCCTTGACTTCCACGATACTGACTTCAACGATCATAGACGATGTAAGAGCTGCTCAGTTGCAGGCCCTAAAAGAAGAGAATGTTAAAGATGAAGATATCAGAATACAGTTGCCATTAATGCAAGATGATGGAACTGGATTAAAGGGTATTTATGGCAGAGTGTGGGTTCCTAAGTTCAGGAACATGCGGGAAGTGATACTTGAAGAAGCTCACCAATCCAAATTCTCAATTCATCCTGGCAGCACAAAAATGTACAACGACCTGAAGGCCGACTTCTGGTGGCCAGGGTTGAAAAGGGACGTTGGTCAATATGTAGAGAAGTGCAGAACTTGTCGTTTAGTCAAAGCAGAGCACCAACAACCCTATGGTAGTATGCAACCTCTTCCTATCCCAGAATGGAAGTGGGACCATATTACTATGGACTTCGTAACGAAGCTGCCCAAGACTCGTCGTCAACATGATGCCATTTGGGTCATTGTTGACCGATTGACAAAATCTGCTCACTTCATTCCAATCCGAGAAACTTATTCACTCGACCGTCTTGCCCAGATCTACGTAAACGAAATCGTTATTAGGCATGGTGTGCCTAAGTCTATTGTCTCCGACCGAGATAGTAGATTCACTTCCAACTTCTGGGCTGCTTTACAACAGGGTCTTGGTACTCGTATCGCAATGAGTACTGCCTATAGACCTCAATCAGACGGGCAAAGTGAAAGAACAATTTTAACTCTCGAAGACATGCTCAGAGCCTTGTGTCATGGATTTGGGTGGTAACTGGGACGATCACCTCCCATTGGTTGAATTCTCCTACAACAATAGTTACCATTCCACTATCAAGATGGCACCGTTCGAGTTTCTATACGGAAGAAAATGTAGGACTCCAACCTGTTGGAGGGAAACAGGAGAAACTCCAATAGCCGGTCCTGCTTTGCTACAAGAAACGAATGAAAAGATCCAACTCATTCGGCAGTACATGAAAACGGCACAAGATCGGCAAAAGAATTATCACGATCGCCGACACAAAGCAATAGAATTTCAAAAAGATGATTGGGTCTACTTGAAGGTTTCCCCAATGAAAGGAGTCACAAGATTCGTAAAGCGAGGAAAGCTATCGCCTCGATTCATAGGACCCTTCAAGATACTAGAAAGAATTGGGAATCAGTCCTATCACTTGGACTTGCCGGAAGAGTTATCAGGAGTTCACCCGGTCTTCCACGTTGGATACTTAAGAAAAAGTCTGGTACCCGAGAGGGAACCATGGACTGATCACTCGGACATTAAGATTGACGAACGGCTAAGGTTCGTTGATGAGCCGGAGTGCATTTTAGAGACAAAAGTCAAGAAACTACGAAATAAGGAAATCAGGATGGTGCTGGTCAAGTGGAAGCATCATCGGGGAGCTAATCATACTTGGGAATCGGAAGAAGACATGAAGACTAAGTACCCAAGTTTGTTTAGCACAGCATGACTTCGCGGACGAAGTATAGGCGTGGTGGAGCCCATGCTGTAACATCCCAATTTTCAATTACATGTAATTTACAATTTTAATACTTAAATTGTTGTACTTTTGGATGATTATTATAATTTAAGCAAATCTTGATCATATTATTAGTTAAGTAAGAAAATACAAAGTGAGGGGTATAATGTGCAAATAGGTGAAAATACAAATAAAAGAAGGAATAACTCTTCATTTTAACCCATCACTTTCTCTCTCTACTTTCTCAACCGTCTCTCACTTTCTCTCTCTAACTCTCTCTCTCGGCTCCACTTCAAGAAACACAAGGAATCATCAAATTAAGGTGTAGAAAGTTGGATTCAAGTGGTATTTTAGGAACTATAACTGCTACAACAAACGATTTGAGGTAACAATTACACAAACTTACGGATTTTTGAAGTATTTGTTCGGTTTTTATGAGAACCGATTTCTAATATTTGTGATGCAAATGATAATGCATGTTGTATATTGTTGTTGCAATGTTAAAATCGAAGGTTGTCAATGTAGTGTACCAAATTTCAGAATCAGATTCAATGTCTAAGTATGATTTCTGAAATTAAGTGTGTGTTTTAGTGTGTGTTCTTCGAGACATGAAGAAAAATGGACACAAATCGGATATTTTTGGTACATAAGTGTTGTGTTCTAAGTTGGAATAGTTTATTTAAGTACATATCTGCAATTTTATATACAAAAACATGTAAAATGGTCAAAAATGCAAATCTGGAAAATTCACTAAGTATGAACTCGGATCCGTATGGACCGAATTCGGACCATCCGAATTCGGGTCCTGTTCATCCTAATTCGGACACATAACAATTCGGATCAACAGTAAATTCGGACCTAGTCAATTTCGGACCAAGCCTATTTCGGTTCTATCCTAATCCGGACCCTGTCCCAAATTCGGACCCCAATGCCCATTTCGGACCAATTGTGATTCGGACCATCCGAATTCGGATGTGGTCCGAAATCAGCACAATTATACTTAGTTTTCAGAATACAATTTTTAAGCAATTACTGACTCAAGTTCACTATTACACTTACATTACAGATCATTGTGGTGTTATCAAAACACACATTGATTCAGGATCAAGTCACAATACCAATCACTGTGAGTTGCAGATTATCATTCGAACATTTATTGTTTTTACATTCGTGTTTATACATTCAATGGCATGTTCACATTGTTCATATACATCATTTGGCACTCAAGATTACTTTGTTGTTATGATGCACACTCGTACTTGACATGTAACACACATGTAGCCAGCGTTCAATTGAAAGTGCATCTATTTACATCATGCTTGCACTGCATGATCATTACTTCACAATCTGATGCGACCTGGACTGGGGCTGACAGCAGGCCACTGTCGGGGACTGATCATCCCACTCGTTATCCCATCAGGTTCGGCACATCCCCGATCAGCATATTGAACTGCCACCCCATGCTAGCACTGCATGGTTTACTTACACATTGAGGCTTTCACTGCCGTTTTCACATACATGGGGCTTACACTGCCCATGGTTAAGCATTGCATGTAAAGAAATATTTGTTGTTTGCATAATCTGTTTTCTCACTAAGCATTTAGCTTACTGTTGACTCACATTGTTTTCAGGCAAAGGCAAGAGTGTTGTGGGACCTTCATCTTAAGCAATCAAATTCTTATCTCGGTGACCTTAGAAGCTAATTGGTACATGGACAATGTAGCTTTGGGGCTGGGATTTGTTACTATTAAACATTATTGATGATGTAATAGCTAGATTTAATCACTGTAGTCATGTACTTTACTTTGCTTTAGTGTTGATTTGCTTAATTCTAATTTAAGTATTCAATTTCAATTATCATGATTATTCATTGGGTTGTTTGTCGATCCTGGTGATTGCTATTATAATATCAAAGCAAAGAGGGTGTCACATAATTATTGATTTTAATTAAGGGTATAAGAGACATTTCATAAATAATTATGAGTTGTCATTAATCTGGACCATTGAAATCTTTCCATCCAATGGTCCAAAAACTCCAAGTGGTTTTCTTATTATATATAGTATAGATTATAATTTTGAGAATTATTAGTTAAACTGGGACCCGATAATATAAAGTTTGTATTTTGAGATAACAGGATCGGATATTGGGTGTCGAACCTAGTTAAACCTAAAACGTATATATTGTTTATTTCTTTGCTTTCCTCTTTTCATTTCTCTCAAGCCAGAGCCCTAAGTTTGTATGTGTGTGTCTTACCTCCAGTAGCTACAGCAGCAATAACCAATTTCCAATCTGGGATTTAAGTGATAGACCTTCATCCTCTTCCTTCTCCTCCATTGAAGAAGCTTGAGGTAAGTTTCTAAGCTTGAAATCAAGCATCAAATTCATGGGTTTGAGTTGATAATTAATACCAAATGATTAGGGTTGTCCCTATATGTGTTTATCATGTTTTTGGGTTAATTTCATGAGCTAAAAATGGGAAAAATCGAGTTTGGAGGTGTAAAAACGATCCTGTCAAAAAACAGAGTGTAAGTTGCTGGAGGTCAGTTTACGCGGCCGCGTCGGGTTAGCTACGCGGCAGCGTGGATATTCGTTTACAAGCCCGTGTAAAAAAGCTACAGGGTGGTGTAAAGCTTGAGCTACACGCCCGCGTGGGTTTTGTTTACACGGCCGCGTGGGTTGCAGTCACACCATCTTGCAGAAAATGCTACACCACCGCATAAGGAGACTGCTACACCACCACGTAAGAAATCTTACACGGCCGCGTGAGAATTTAGAAAAATAAATATATTTTAAGCGTTTATTTAGGGTTGAGTTAGTGATATTGGGTTATTCCCTTGTGTTTGGCGTATTCGGGTTGTGTGGGTTTAGTAGTTGTGTATCTGGGTTCGTGCGAGTTGCCTGAGTATTGTGTATAGAGTTGTTGGGTTGTGATTGTGATATTGAGAATTGTGTTGTGATTCCAGGGTCTCGAGTTGATAGGGTTGGGGACGGGCAGGGAACCGAGACTAAGTAGTGAGACTTCAGGGCAAGTGAGTTTGCATGTTTTTCTGAGATACTTGTACGATTATTTTAAAATACTTGCATGATCTTTTAATGAGCTTTTTATGAGATATTACGAGTTTTCTTACGAGCTTTTTATCGAGATATTATCATGCTTGTATTATTGTGTTTATTTGAGAACTATGTTTTGTGATATGAGATTTGAGACACCTGAGCTTTCGAGATTACTAAACCGTACGGCTGGGCAGGGGTTGGGTCGCTCCCAATTCCCTTATGAGTCCTGATGGCTGCTTTGTGCGGTCTAGGGATTTTGGTACGTGGATCCGTCCACACGAGTTGAGTACCTATTTGAGTATCATGTGGGATCTCATATTCTTGTTCAGTAGAGAACGCTGAACGTTTTATTATTGAGCTTACTTTTATTGAGATTTATAATCGTACACTAACCCTTGCATTCTCACCAGCGTTAGCTGACCCCGTGTGTGTTGTTGTGTGTGTCTCAGGTGATCAGAGATCTAGTAGGCCTGCTGGACCTAAGTAGGTCTACATCGGCGTGTTTGAGGAGTTAGCTACCTGTTTTATAGGTAGTTATATTTTAGGGAATGTTTATGTGTACTTCGGATATTATGTAGTTTGATCAGAGACTTCCGTGACTTAATTATGTGATTAAAGTTTTAAAATTATCGGAGTTTCCATATGTATGTTTTGGGATTAGCTAGGGATTATTATATTATATCCTTTTTGATGTGTTATTTGCGTGGCTTTGGTAGTTAGTTCTAGGGTGTTACATATAGGGTCAGGATCAATGGGGTACCATGTTAGACTGGGAACCGGAGTCCACCCATGTTTGGTTATAAGTTTAAAAGGGTAATATAGTCAATTAGATTTATATTAAATAATAGATGACAACTAATGATATAATAGTTCCCTTAATTATAGAGATTTACTTCCATAACATATCTATAATAAATTTCAAAATGAGTTTTAATGAACATGTTCAATTGGATTTGACAATGGGTATTAGTGAACATGTTCAATCGGATTCGACAATGAGTTTTAGTGCATATGTTCAATTGGATTCAACAATGGGTTTTAGTGAACATGTTCAACCGGATGTGTCAAATAAAGATATTTATTATTTTCTTCAAACCGTTCGTGAATGTTCAATATCATTTACACGTTATTGTACATGTGCAGTTGGAGTTTTTTTTTTTTTTTTTTTTTTTTTTTTTTTTTGTCGCTGTTAACCGTTTTGGTGATAAACCAATATTGACGGTATTGAACATGTTCAATTGTGGTTTATGGAGTGTCATCATTGCACATGTTCAGTATGAGTGTAATAAATGATATTAACTAAAATAGAGATTATCATGGGATACACAAAATCTTTGATTCTAATTTAAATTTTTTTAATACCATTTTACCCCCAACATTAATTAATGTGGGAAATAAATTTAAGTAAAATTTATATTATATTTTAATGATAAATGATTGGCTATAAATGGTTTCCCGATACCCCAGTCTAACATGGTACCCCATTGATCTTGAATATATATATATATATATATATATATATATATATTAATATAAAAAATAATTTGGACAAGTGTCATCCTCTTAAGAAATTATTTTTTCGTTTTCCCGCTTTTTTTCCTAATTTAGCACAGGACTACAATTAATCTAATTCAATAAAAAGTAAATAAAATTTGTTTTTGATTTCTTTCCTAATTTATGCAACTCAATTAAACAACCAAATTAAATATATTAATAATAATTTAATAAATAATTTTCTTGATAAAATATTTTACAACTAAAATGTATATTTATATCCATGTATATTAATAAAAATAATTTTATTATCTCATCTCGTCATAATTTTACAGAATAATTTTTCCACTTCCATATTTTCTTCTTAAATTAACCAATATTACATATGTTTTGAATTGCTAATCTGTTTATTATCGTATCATCATTTTCAATTGCATATTTTATATATTCAATATTGTTTTTAAATACAATTAATATTATTTCATTATTAATATGTTATTGTTATTTTTATAATAATAGTTTTGATAGTTATTTATATTTTAAGATAATAAGCGTTCATAAATTATACCAATGTCATGTTAATATACTAGTTAAATATATAATTAAACATGTATGTGCGTTTTGTGTATTTGTGGAACTTAAACTCTGTTATATAATATAGTCAGAATAAAATATATGATATATGTATAAAATGGATAATTTTTATAAAAAAAAATATTTAAAATAAATACACGATAATAATGCAACTTAATTATAAATATATGAATACAAAAATCTTTCATGTTAAATGCTTATAATAATTAATAAAAATGCAATAAATAAATTAATCATAACAACAGAATAATAAATCATTAAAATCAAATTAATTTTCTTAGCAATCAAAAGTGAAACTTGAAAAGGAAAAGAATTGATACTTTGAAATTTTGACCAACTGAAACCATATTAGGGAATTAAAGTATGACAAATTATATATTAGATATTATCCAAGTAATTATAATTTTTAAAATTAAAATAATAAGCATCATTATTATTATTATTATTATTATTATTATTATTATTATTATTATAGAAATTGATGTATTGTTTGCTAATCGTTGATATGAGATATCACTTTATGATGTACATGAACAAAATCGATTACAATCGTTCGTTAGTACAGATGGCGTTAAGATGGACTGAATAAAAAGTTGATTAGATGCCAATTTTGTTCCCCATTGAAGTATCATGCAAATCAAGCAAATTATATTGTCCTAAAATTTTAACCAAACTATAATAACATTTAAAAATATATATGAAAATAATTATTATGAAAAATAATATACAAAGTTACCCTTTACATGCTGCAAATCAATGGTGTTCCCCAACGATGCCTCATCATATAAATCAAAGAGGTTATGTAATGTACCTCATAATAAATCATAATCCACTTGATATATAATTAAATATTTGTTTAACTTATTTTAAAAAGCTCCACTAATAATTTTTTAAATAGTAAATTTGAAAATGGGCCATTTTACACAGTACGCCCTCAAATAATTGACAATGAAACAATGACCACTCAACTCAAATTTAAAATAATGCATGGTGTTGTGTATGCCATTCTTCAAATAAACCATCATTGCCATTCTTTTTTTACAAGAATGCTTGTTTGCATCATAAATGGGCCGGCCCTTTTTAAATTATTTTAAAATATCTTGAAAAAGCAGTGTCTACAAAACTGAACTATTATATATATATATATATATATATATATATATATATATATATATATATATATATATATATATATATATGTGTGTGTGTGTTATTGTATGGTGTGTCAAGATGACATTACTACTGCATCATTACTGATTTCATAAAACACTTGAGAGTCACACTAATAAGCACAACTAAGCAGATGTGCGCACACACACATATATTCCCAGTTTTGATATTTTATACACTCAAATTGGATTTAGGCCGTACACTATTAAAGTGTTTTTTCAAATAAATTGATATGATATATGAATTTTTTTTTTCTTATACTCATGGTACATGTATTTTGTTTTGATTTTCAATATCATATATTGGTAACTAGCTGTATAAACTTTTTTAAGCATATATTGTATTTTGCTTTGAGAAATATGAAAAACAATTAGAATATATAATTAAATAATAGTACGTCTCACCAGAATTATAATTAAATAAGCTTGGGTCCTAAAATTTGTGACCAGAATTATTTCTCATATTTCTAATTAACATTTAATTATTTTACGAACCTATATATATTGAGTTTCAATTAAAAATCTTGATGCATTGAAGAACCTCGAGAAATCGAAAATGGATAATTAATATGTAAAAGGTGCATTAATCTGGATTTATTTTTCATCAATTCGAAATTAATGATTCTATTTTCATTTTTGTATTTAATCCTGAAAATCAAATAGGAAACTCCTGAAAAATGCTTAATTTATGGTTTTATTGTTCGGATATTCCATATTGAGTTTAAGTTCATTCCTCTTGCACCAACGACATCGTGAAGAAGAAGAAGAAGATGATGCAATGATGGTGGTGGTTTGAAGATAGTGTTGGTTCGAAGATGGCGAAGATAATGGTTCGAAGTTGATGCTTTGAAGATGATGTGATGATGATGGTGGTTTGAGATGCATCCGATGTGAAGAAGATGATGCTTTGAAGATGGTGAAGACGATGCTTCACGTTGAACCCATGTGATGAACGGAAATGCATCCAATGTGAAGAAGGTTCTTGAATGAATTTCATGGTAGTTCTAAGGTTTGAATAAAGAATGAAGGTTTGAATGTTGGTTCGAAGGTTGTTAGATTTTTATGGTGATGAACAAATGAAGCGATGCATCGACAGATTGAATATGAAGACGATGACGCACAACCGCGTCGATGGTGGTGGCATCAACATTTTCATCAACTTTTTAAAATTTGTATAAATTTTGTTAAATTTGGAATGCATAAAGTTAATTTATTTAACATTTATTATTTACTTATATGATAGAATATTCAATTACTATAAAATTCAAATTGATTTAACTAGATATTTTTCTCCTAAACTAATATTCACTAGATACATATGATATGTTATATCATGAAATGCATCAGACATGTTGCATCACACTTAATTCAATTACTATAAAATGGTTTTCTTCGATGCATAAAAAAATTCTTTATTGAACCTCCCCTTACATACATACATACATACATACATACATACATACACACACACACACACACACACACACACACACACACACACATATATATATATATATATATATATATATATATATATATATATATATATATATATATATATATATATATATATATGGGTTCCACAGCGTACCAAGTCAAAGCGTGCTTACACAACGTATCCCTCATTATGCAAGGGTATTTTTGTAATAACAACGACCATTCACAACACTTATAAAATAATCATTCACAACACTAGATTGATCACTCACAGTACTTAATTGATCATTTAAGACACTTATTTGATTATTCACAACACTTATTTGATCATTTTTAAAATTATTTGACTGTTTACAATTCTTCTACACTTATCTGATCATTCACAACACTTATTTGATCATTCACAATTCTTCAACACTTATTTGATCATTTTCAATGTTTATTTGTTCATTCACACGAATTATTTGACTATTTACACTTAATCTACACTTACTTGATCATTCACAACACTTATTTAATCATTCACATGAATTATTTGACTATTCACTATATTTATTTGGTCATTCACAACACTTATTTGATCATTCACAAGAATTATTTGATCATTCACAGTATTTATTTAATAATTCACAATAATTTTTTGATAATTCACAAAACTTATAAAATGATCATTCACAACACTTAATTGATCATTCACAACGCTTATTTGATCAGTTAAGTGTTATGAATTATCATTTTATTGTGAATGACCATTTTATAATTCTTGTGAATGATCATATTATAATTCTACTGAATGATCATATTATAATTCTCCTGAATGATCAAATAAGTGTTATGAATGATCATATAACATCAGGGCGGATGGTCAAATTATCAATATACTATGATAAATTGTCAAATAAATGGTAAAATAACTGTTGAATTAGTCTGATGAATAATCAAATAAGTATCGTGAATGGTCAAATAAGTATTGTGAATGATCAAATAAGTGTTGAAGATCGTAAATAGTCAAATAATTCTTGTGAATGATCAAATATGTGTTATGAATGATCAAATAAGTGTTGTGAATGATCAAATAGGTGTTGAAGAATTGTGAATGGTCAAATAATTCTTGTGAATGATCAATTAAGGGGGCGTTTGGTTCGCGGATTCACTGAGATTTGCATTTAAAAATCCAATGTTCGGTTCACAGATTCCAGTAAGGATTTAAAATCCCAGGATTTCATAAATCCCTTCCTTCTTTATAATTTAAAAACTCAGTCTCCTCCTTAGGATTTTAAATCTCAGTTACGTTGCATTATTCATATTAGCAAATTTTTCTATAAGATAATGCAGATTGTTTGACAAAATCCTGATAAATGCAAATGCTGCATAATGCAAATCTCAGAGAAAAAAATTTGTGAACCAAACGCCCCCTAAGTGTTGTAAATAATCATTTTATAAGTGTTGTGAATGATTATTTTATAAGTGTTGTGAATGATCGCTGTTATTACGAAAATACCATTGCAGCTCAAAAAAAGGAGGTGTGCTTGATTTCTTCCACTTTTGATCATATCCCTTATTTTTTTTAATCTTGTGGCTTTGAAAGGGTACCCTTGGTACACTCAATTCTCATGAGTATCTTTTTGAATCCATATATATATATATATATATATATATATATATGTATATATATATGTATGTATGTATGTATGTATGTATGTATGTATGTATGTATGTATGTATGTGTGTGTGTATGTATGTGTATATGTGTAAATTATGGGTTTCATCACCATCCATATACTTTATATGATTCTCAAAAACACCACTAAAAGAAGAAAAGAATTAAAGGTGTGGCAACAAATAATGACATGAAGGCCTTGGCAGAAAGGATTATGACAACATTATCCAATATCCTCCTCTTTATATATATATATATATATATATATATATATATATATATATATATATATATATATATATATATATATATATATATATATATATATATATATATATCCAATATCCAATATTATTTATTGGGTAAATTACAAATTTTGTCCCTGTGGTTTATTAGAAATTATAGATTAAGTCCTTTAACTTTAAAAATTACATTGACAGTCCTTGTGGTTGAAGCCTTGTTACGGATTTGGTCTTTTGGCTATTTAAAATGACTATTTTACCCTTACTAGTTTAATAATTATTACTAATGTTGTATTTATTATTATTTCTGCTTTTAAGACGCACTGAAGAGCTCCCTTGGCAAACTATCAGCTATCAAGAAAAGCGTTAGCTAAAACAGCTTTTTTTGCGTTAGCTCTTTGACTAGAAAAAGAACATAATAAATAATTATATAACTTATATTCTTTATATTCTTTATACAAGCACATTAGTATAAAATAATAAAATAATTCAAAATAATTTTAAAACCAGTAAAATTAATTTAGTGTATTTTATTATTATTTATATTAGTATAAAATAATAAAATAATTCAAAATAATTTTAAAACCAGTAAAATTAATTTAGTGTAGAACACACGAAAATATTTAATAAAATATTTTAAAGACATACGAATAATTATTATTATCAATTAAAAACTAAAAATTAACGTTTTGTTTTTAGATTTTTTAAAATAAAATGTAAACATTTTGTAAATTATAAAATAAATTGTTATTATTAAGTATTCATTTTTATCCATTTTACATTAAATGATTATTAATAAAGTTTAAAACATCTATAAAAACATATAAATTGTTATTTCATCATATTGATGATTAAAAACTAAAAACAAAATAGTCTTTTAACTTTAGGTTTTCTTTTTGGTTTTTTTTATTGAAAAAATTAAACGTTTTCATGAATAATAAAACAAAAAGAAAAATTAAACACATTTTGATGAACAATAAAAAAAGTGAAGTTTTCAAAGTTTTTTTGATAGTTTTGTATAACTTTTCTAAAACAATTAAACAATATAACTATTTAAAAATTTTAAAGATTATAAACTTTTCAAAACAATTAAACGTTTTTCAAAATGTTTTAAGTTTTTAAACATTTTTTTCAAAATGTTTAAACTAGACAAATGTTTTTATACGTTTATTAAAAGTGTTAAAAAGTTGTTTATGTAACAATTTTAAAAATGTCAAAAAAAAAAAATTTAATACTTTTTGACAATGTATACATATATTTTTTTTGATTTATAAAAGGTTTACTTTTTTAAAAGTAAAAATATAAACTCAAAACGTTATTTTTTAGTTTTTAATTATTAATAATTATTATACATTTGTCTTTGTTATTATTTATTATTCAAATTTATGGCTTTTATATCAAATTAATTTTGCTGATATTTTTAATTTTTTAGCTTAGTCTATTATTTAATAATAATAGAAATATCAATAAAAACAACATTAATAATTATTATTAAACAAGCAAGGGTAAAATAGTCATTTTAAATGGCCAAAAGACCATATCTGTAACAAAACTTCAACCACAATGACTGTCAGTGTAATTTTTAAAGTCAAATGATCAAAACCATAATTTTTAATAAACCACAGGGACGAAATTTGTAATTTACCCTTATTTATTCTTATTGTGTTATAACTAAAAGAGGAACAATCTTTCTTGCTGATCAAAATGAACCAACCTTAAAAGAACCACTTATTGACCTATATACCACTCGAATTAAAGCATGCTTTTTTACATATTCAACGACATGATACACTTAAATTTGAGTTATCTTTGATTTTCTATCAATTTTACTAAACTCTGCTTAAGCTAAAAGTCTTGCGACAAGGATAATTGTCATGACCATGAGCCTGCGAGGAGCCTCATGACCGCTAGGCTTGCTTGTGACCATGATTCCAAGCACGTGAAAATTGATTAGCAGCCATGGTTTTTCATTATAGATTTCATTTGTCTATCAAAATCAGTTTAAAACAATGCCAATATGTTAATGAATCATTTGAATTTACCACTAAATGAAAGCTTAGACAAATTTAACTTTAACGTGGACACTTCATCTTCAATAACACATTCCAAAAGTCATATTCAAGATTTCAATTTACCACCAAAAATCTGATTAAATCAATTTGGAGAACTTTTTACATTACCTTAACACCAAATTAAGGCAAGCTTCATACAAAGAAATATTCATCATTAAGTTATCAACCCCTCTTTCACTATCATAAGAACCCCAACATAGAAAATGTGTTTGCCTTTTTTTTAGAAATAATTGACATGTCTCCTAAAAAATAAGGATGACAATTTCGACCCAACGGGTCAAGCTGACAGAACGATCAAAATGACTCGTAGTAAATAACTAAGCTGCAACATAGTTTTTTAAAATAACAAAATTTTAGAAAATGATCACTACCACACATAAGGGTTTAGAGATCCCCACTTAAAGACCGGTTTGTATGTAACCGGTGTGTAAGAGCCTCCCGTGTTACTTTTAAGAATTATAGAGACCGTTTTTGTTTCTAACCGGATTAAAAGAGCTCCTTGTTTGTTTTGTAGACCCCATCGAGGCCGGTTTCACTTTAACCGGTCTCTACAATAAAATACAAGCGTGTTTCTTAACCCTTTGAGACCCCTTTGAGACCGGTTTTAGAGCAACCGGTCTATATATGTCTAAGCGTGTTTTTGAGACTATTTCTTAACCCCTTTTGAGACCCCTTTGAGATCGGTTTTAAATCAACCGGTCTATATATGTCTACAGCGTGTTTTTGAGACTGTTTCTTAACCCCTTTGAGACCGGTTTTAATGCAAACGGTCTATATATCTTATTGTATTTAATCTATCACGTACGTAGGGTTCTTAGATCGCCGCCCCACATCCAGTTTTTCAATTCCAGAATTTTTGGAAGCTTCCTTTGCGATCAGCTTTTTTCCATTCTTCAAAACTTTTTCAAAAACAAGGTATTAATGCTATTATTTGTGTGTGTGTGTGTATATATTAGTCTTTTATATATTTCATCTTAATTAACTTTTTATTTAATATTGCAGTATTATTTGCCGTTGATGAAGAAAGGAGATTAAAAAACTAATCAAGGTCTATTTTTTCTAACTCAATCATTTATATGTAATTTTATTATTTGTTGCATCATTTAGTACAGGTTGCCAGTAGTTGGGCAAATATAGGATTGTTATCGCCTTTAGTTTATGCCCGTCCAAAATTAACAGATTATTAGTATATATATGCATTTAGGATTATCTGTTAATTTTGGATTGTCCCCGATTTGGGACCGCTTTTTGAATGCTTATATCTCTGTTAAGGTGAATGTGTGGTAACGAATTGATTGTGTATTATTTAAGAAAGAAAGCGACAACATTTTCTCCTTGCTCTTTCGAGTATGTGTTTATTTACATACTTGGGGAGTTAAGGGGAAATGCTGCCGATTTTTTTTCTTAAATAATACACAATCAATCTGTTACCACACATTCACATGTGAGATAAAGTATTCAAAAAGTGGGTTAGGATGGCCACCCGGAATAACATTATTACTTAGTTGATCATTATACATTATATTAAACTTGAATGTTTCTTGTATCGCAGATGGATCGTAGTAAATGGATGTACGAGATATCGCGGTGTACTATTGAGTTTTTGACCAACTTATCTGAGTTTATAAATGTTGCCGAAGATGATCGGGTGAAGAGGGGAAGATCTATAATTAATTGTCCTTGTAAAAAGTGTAAAAATGTCAGTTGTTTCGTTGACATTGATAAAATTCGAAACCATTTGATAGTAGACGGTTTTATGAGAGGTTATACCCGTTGGTGTTGGCATGGTGAAGCATTAGATGATAATAATGTTTTTGTTTCTAAACCAGTTGAAGATAATGATGATTTGTATGACAACAATAATGATAATTTAGATGAAATGTTACATGATTTGGAGGATAACATTGACATCAATGATCATGATAAATTTCAACAGATGTTTGTCGACTCAGAAAAACCATTGTATGACGGTTGTATGAAGTTCACTAAACTTTCTGCAGTGTTGAAATTGTTTAACTTAAAGGCTGACAATGGATGGAGCGATAAAAGTTTTACAAAATTGTTAGAATTATTGAATGAAATGCTTCCCGATGGTAATGAGTTGCCTGTTTCAACTTACCATGCAAAGAATATGATGTGTCCAATGGGTTTGGAAATCAAAAGAATACATGCATGTCCAAATGATTGTATGTTGTACAGAAATGAAGATGAAAAGCTACATGAATGTAAGATATGCGGTACATCAAGGTACAAAAGGAAAAATCAAACGATTAATAGTGATGTGTCAAAAAATGGCCCTCCTGCTAAATTATTGTGGTATTTACCTATCGTACCAAGACTTAAACGATTATTTGCAAACTCAAAGGATGCAAAACTATTGCGTTGGCATGCTGAAGAACGCAAGAATGATGGAAAAATGAGACATGTGGCTGATTCACCTTAATGGAGGAATGTTGATTACAGATTCGAAGCTTTTGGAGGGGAAATTCGGAATATACGATTTGGACTTAGTTCCGATGGAATTAATCCCTTTGGGAACATGAGTAGTCGTCACAGCACATGGCCAGTCTTGTTATGCATCTATAATCTTCCACCGTGGCTATGTATGAAAAGAAAATATATCATGATGTCATTGTTAATTCAAGGTCCTAAACAACCCGGAAATGATATTGATGTATATTTGGATCCACTGATTGATGACTTGAAATGTTTGTGGAACACGTGCATAGAAGTATATGATGCATATAACAAAAAATATTTCCAACTACGAGCAATGATTTTTTGCACCATTAGTGATTTTCCGGCGTATGGAAATTTGTCTGGATACAGTACTAAAGGTAAAAAAGCTTGTCCCGTGTGTGAAGACGATACTCACTCGATTTGGTTGGATAATTGCAGAAAAACTGTATACATGGGACATCGAAGATCGCTTCCAAAAACACACCCATACCGAAGAAAAAAGAAGTTGTTTGATGGTAATGTAGAGTTTAGAGTGTTACGACAACCATTGGATGGAGAAGCTACACTCTCTCGAGTTGCAGAACTAAATGTTGTGTTAGGGAAGAATGCTATCTCTCCACCCAAAGGTATTTGGAATAAAAAATCAATATTTTGAGAATTACCTTACTGGAAGCATTTAAGAGTTCGACATTGTCTAGATGTCATGCATATTGAGAAAAATGTTTGTGAAAGCTTGATAGGCTTATTATTGAACATTCCTGGAAAGTCAAAAGATGGTGTCAATGTTCGAAAGGATATGATCCAGATGGGAATCAGGCCAGAGCTTGCTCCAATTGAGGTTGACGGTCGACGTGGAACATATCTCCCCCCAGCTTGTTATAGCTTGTCAAAGATTGAAAAAACAAGATTTTGTCAGTGTCTGCATGATGTTAAGGTTCCATCCGGTTATTCAGCTAACATTAAGAAGTTAGTGTCGTTGAAAGACTTGAAATTACTTGGTATGAAGTCCCATGATTATCTATGTAAGTTAATATCAGAATATTATTACTTTATTATTTTTATAATAATATTTAAGTTGTTATATTTAAATATATATGCATATCTACAATTCTTACATGTCCCATGTAGTACATGGGCCACTAATCTAGTATTATAATAAATGAGAACAATTTTTGCCACGTGTCATCATCTTAATGCCTTATTTTTCCCTTTTCCCGCTCTTTTTCCAAAAATAAAAATACATTAATTTAAGTAACATGGACATCATTTAGTTCATTTAATTTGAACTTTTGAAACTTATTATTTATGTTTCCTAAACTGAATGAAATTATAATTAAAACTTATTAAAAAATTTCAAATTAACAAGATAAAATAAAATTTTTATAAATCTATAAGATAATAAACTCAAGTTTTAAATGTTTCAAAGAATAAATAATTTTAAAACACTTAGTAAGAACCATAAAAATACTATATTTGAATTTATAATAAGGAGATAATAATTGAATTAACTCACATATGTAAGAACCATAAAAATACTATATTTAAATCATAATTCAAGTATTTTGAATCACATCTTCACCTCCTTTTTTTGAAGTAAACATTGACTTAAAGTCATCATTTTTACCATCGACTCAATGATTTTGTCTATATCAACTTTTTATTGGTTTTATTGTATTTAATTTAAAAAATATTAAAGGGTTTTAAGGGATTCCACCTCTTTATAAGTTTTAAATGTATAACTAACTTTCTATATCAATCCATGTAATACATGGGTATTAAGTATTAACCTAGTTAATTATAAGATAATATGATAAAAGTTTAAAAAAATATATAAGGAAAAAAAATACTATTTATATATATTTAGAAATATAAAAAATAATAGGTCATAATAAATAATAATATCATCTTATATACTTTTGTTTAAAAAATAATATTTATATCTTTATTTTTTTACTTGTTATATTATATATATATTAAAAATATATGCATAATACGCGGGTAATAAACTAGTACTTAATAAACTAATAATCAATATAAAACTAGTCATAATTGTATTTTTATAAATATATTACTTTAAAATAATAAAATATCATTAGTTTTTGATCATGATCTTCACTCGAGGATCACTCTATGCTTTCAATCTAAGTTTATATATGAATAGAAAGTTATTGATCAACCAACTAAATAATAAAAATTTTGTCATTTTAAAAATAGTTGAGACGAATAGCAATTTTACGTTTGAATGTACAAAAAAAAAAGAATGCGATCATAATAATATATTCGATTTTTGTAAAATTTAATATAGCAAAGGTTATAACAGAAATACAGAACAATTATATAATATATATATACAATAAAATAATTAGTCAATTGCATACCTACCTGCCTAATAAAAATAGTTCCGACGATAACAAATTTTATATCAGAATGTAGATAAAAATAATGCGATCATAATAATATATTCAATTTTTAATAAAATATAATATATCAAAAGTTATCATAGAAAAACAAAAATGTTAAATATTATATATAAAGTAATAAAAAAAGTCACTGTTCGGTGAAATGTTAAAGAGTGTGATCGATCAATCAACTAAATAATAAAAAAATTGTCATTTTAAATTATCTGAGACGAAATACAATTTTATGTTAGAATGTAGATAAAAAGAATGCGATCCTAATAATATATTAGAATTTTTATAAAATATAATAAATCAAACGTTATAATAAGAAAACAAAACAATTATATATTATACATAAAATAAAATATTTAGTCAGCTGTATACCTACCTGCTTAATGAAAATAGTTCTGACGATAATAAAATTTGTATCAGTTAGTAGATAAAAATAATGCGATCATAAATATATATATTCAAATTAATAAAATATTATAACAGAAAAACAAAAGTATTATATATTATATATAAAAGTAATAAAATAAGTTAGCTGCTTATCTGCATGCTTCAGCTACATGACAGGTAGAGAACAGTGAAGCGAAGTTTGTAAATAATATAATTTATAATATAAGAAGATGTATTTTATTGTTTTATGAGAAAAAGAAAAACATAACGTATTAAAATCTCATGAAAAATCTTGATAAAATAAACCAAACAGTAGGGGTGAGTGATGGAGCCGAAATCCTGAACCAGTACCGGTACCAACCGATACCGATTTTATTTATTTGGTCCGGTACTCGGTTTTCATATTTGTTAAAAATGGGTATTCGGTACTCTCGGTTTCGGTACCGTATTTATACCGAAAATACCGATCCCGAACCCATTAAAATAGGTTGAAGCGGATACTTGTACCAGACGTCTTTAAGGTTCAGTACCGTATCATCCCTGATGTCGTCAATTCATCTTCAAGATTCGAACAGGGGTGAGCGACGGTGGTACAAGCCAGTTAGCAACCAGAATATGGAGAGTCTGGCTCTTGGATTTCGCGGATTTCTTGGAAACATCCAGGGCTGTTTGAAGTGCTTCAAAGAATTCTTCAAATCTTCAATTGCTTCAATCGGTCGCTCACCCCTACTTCAATCTGATCGATTACCTATTTAGTTGCTTCAAATCTTCAATTTGCTTTAATCAATCGATCACCTACTCTCCTATTCACCTTTGACTTTGTCATCTGAGTGTGTCTCGAAATCGACTGTTGGCTGTTGCTGGAACTTGGATTCAGAATTTCAGATAATACATCACCATATCTCCATAAGCCCATAAGGTATATATATTATTTAGGATTTATATGCATATTGCTATTAGCATATATATATATATAGTATTTTAATATAGTTGCATAGTTGGAGGGTTGCTTTTGTCATTATCTCATTTCTTGTTTATATATAGTCCTTTTATTGTTTATTGTAAGACATCACATTATAATCAATAAACCCTAGCCGTTTCTTGTAAACCCTAGCCTCTTTTTCTTATTGTTCATCATGGTATCAAAGCCCTGATGGTTGATTTGTTGAATTCTCGGTTTGTCGCACTCATCAGTTCACTAGCTTAGTGTCAGCCCCAGGCCAGGGATCACAGTCGAGATCAAGCAGGAGCGATTCACCTGATCGACATTAAGAGTTCGCTCTCCAAACAGCTCCACTCCGCTATTACGTTACTATACCATAGTTCACCATTTGGTTCATCGTTTTGTCTCGAAATTTTCAGCCAAGGCTGCGCAGCCGTAAAGAAATCAACGGTCTGGAATCGTTCACCGATGGATCATCATGATTTTTGGTGTGTAGGTTCGAGAAATATGTAGATACACTTTGACCGTTGGGATTCTTGATTTGAGCTTTGTATTTGGAGCTATGTACTGTCGAACGTAGCTGTTTTGTTTCAGGATTTTCGGCCAGATTTGTGTATCTGTGGGGAAAACGTATTTCTGACTTTATTAACCGTTGGATCGTCGTGATTTTTGTACTGTAGGTTCTAAACACCTATTGCTACAATCTCACCGTTGGGATTATTGAATGAAAGTTATCCATTTGAGTTATTAATAGTCGAAGTTGGATGCAGATTGAAATCGTCGTGTTTTTGCACACTAGTAGTAAAACTCAAGGTATGACTTCTTAAACTGTTAGATCGTCTTGATTTTTGGACTGAAGATTCAGCACACAAATATACTTAGTCTCACCGTTTGGATTATCGATTAGAGTGTTTTGTTAGGACTTATTTACGTTTGAAGTTGGTTGCTGATTCTTGATTTGCTAGTCTTTGATCTCATATTTGTTTCGTCGAAGTTTCGAATTTGTTTGGGGTTATCGTTGCTATCAAGGATTGGTTTGTGAGTAATTTTAGCCATATTCGTTGGGTTTATTGTTTTCGTTGATTCGTTGATTACGGCTAATGGTTGATTGCCCTCCTTAACTAATTGTTTGTTGATTGGGTTAAGGTTTTTAGATTGTGGTATTAGCTATAATTTGGGTTATTGGTTATTGATCATCATACTTCTTTTGGAATTTTTCGTCATCAATTGTAATTTATATTGGAGTCACAATGGTTGCATTTGATAATTTGGTTATGGAGCAGCTTAAACATTATATTGGCTCGTCATCCACTGCCATGTCAGCCTCTCCATCAGGTTTGTCTTCGTCTAATAATTCAGGTATTCCTTCGTCCTTATGAATCTTGCATTCTGGTGCATCTCATTATATGTCTCCATATTTGTCTTCATTTGTTTCTTTATCTCCTGGTTTGCATATGTCTATTATGTCAGCTAATGGAACAGTTATGCCATTGGAAGGTGTTGGTGTTGGTTCTGTTGTCACACCTCATGTATCTCTACCTGATGTGTATTATATTCCAAGTCTTGCTTTAAATCTTGTTTCTGTTAGTCAACTATGCAAATCGGGTTATTGTGTTTTCTTTTCTGATTTATCTTGTTGTGTTCAGGACTCGCATTCTCAGAAGGTGATTGGGACAGGCTGTAAGCTGGGAGACCTCTATGTTTTGGACAATCTCAGAGTTTCAGATGTGGCTGCTTCAAGTGTCGATATATCTTCTTTTCGTTTGAGTAATTTGTCTTCAGATTTTTACCTATGGCACTCCCGTTTAGGTCATGTTTCAGCTTCTCATTTACAGTTTTTGGCTTCTACAGGTGCTCTAGGTCAGTTGAATTATTCAGATATATCTGATTGTAGTGGTTGTAAACTGGCGAAATTTTCCGCTTTACCGTTCCGTAAAAGTGTCTCTTGTTCTTTTTCACCATTTGATATGATTCATTCTGATGTGTGGGGACCTTCTCCTGTGTCTTCTAAGGGGGGTGCTAGATATTATGTTTCCTTTATTGATGATTGTACTCGTTATACATGGATCTATATGATGAAACACCGGTCTGAATTTCTGTCAATCTATAAAGATTTTAGGGCTCTAGTTAAAACCCAACATTCAGCGGTCATTAAATGTTTTCGTTGTGACTTAGGAGGTGAATACACTTCTAATGCCTTCACCCAATTACTTGCTTCTGATGGTACAATATACCAAACGTCGTGTACCGATACCCCTCAACAAAATGGAGTTGTCGAACGAACACATAGACATCTCCTTGAAACTGCTAGGTCGTTGTTATTGTCTTCTGAAGTTCCTCGTGTCTTCTGGGCTGAAGCTCTCCTTACCGCTATCTATGTCATTAATCGGATTCCCATTACTCATAACTCTGGCCTATCTCCATTTGAAAAACTTTATGGAACCACACGTGATTATTCTTCCTTGCGTGTTTTTGGTTGTGCTTGTTTTGTTCTTCATCCTCACGTTGAGCGCAACAAGTTGTCTTCTCGGTCAGCTTTATGTGTGTTCTTGGGGTATGGGATAGGTCAAAAGGGGTATCGTTGTTTTGATTCGGTCAGTCACAAATTATATGTCTCGCGTCATGTGACATTTTTAGAGCATATTCCCTTCTTTTCAATTCCTACTTCGTCTCCTACTCCGACACGGACAGAACTTTTGTCTATTGATCTTTTTAGTCCTGACACTGAAGATTCTACATTAGATACATCTGTTCCTGAGACGTCTACAACATCAGATCATTCTCCTACGCATACGACCGCTCAGCCACCTACTGTCACTGTGGATGTTCCTATCACATGTAAGTCTACTCAACTTCCCGACTTTGCATACTCTTCTTATTCTGCTTCCTTTTCTTCTTTTCTTGCTAATGTTCATCGTTTGATTGAGCCTACATCCTATAGAGAGGCTGTCTCTGATCCACTTTGGCAGGAGGCGATGGCTGAGGAGCTTACCGCTCTTTATCATACTCGTACTTGGGATTTGGTTCCTCTCCCCACTGGAAAGAAACTCATTGGTTGTCGTTGGGTCTACAAGATTAAGACCAAATCAGATGGATCTGTTGAGCGATATAAGGCTAGACTTGTTGCTAAGGGATACTCACAGCAGTACGGTATGGATTATGAGGAAACTTTTGCGCATGTTGCAAAAATGACCACTGTTCGTACTTTGATTGCAGTGGCTTCTGTTCGTCAGTGGAAAATATCTCAAATGGATGTCAAAAATGCCTTCTTGAATGGTGATCTTAATGAGGAGGTTTACATGACTCCTCTCCAGGTATTGCTCATCAGAAAGGTGAAGTTTGTCGGCTTCGTAAGGCTCTTTATGGTCTCAAACAAGCCCCTCGTGCTTGGTTTGAGAAATTCTCTACTGTCATCACCTCTCTTAGATTTATTGCGAGTAATCATGACTCAGCGTTGTTTGTTAAAACCACTGGTGCCGGTCGAATTATCTTATCTTTATACGTTGATGACATGATTATTAATGGTGATGATTTAGAGGGTATTGAGTCTCTTAAGCGTGATCTGGCTACCCGTTTTGCTATGAAAGACTTGGGATGGTTACACTATTTTCTGGGGATTGAAGTTGCTCACTCTGATAAAGGTTACTTATTATCTCAATCGAAGTATATTTCTGATTTATTTGATCGCGCTCACCTTTCTGATAATATAGTTGTGGATACTCCTCTAGAAACTAATGCACGTTATTCCCTGAATGATGGACTTCCTCTATCAGATCCGAGTTTGTATCGTACCATTGTAGGTAGTTTGATTTATCTCACCGTCACTCGTCCGGACATATCTCATGCAGTTCATGTGGCCAGTCAGTTTGTTAACGCTTCTACTACTGTACATTGGGGAGCTGTTCTTCGTATTTTGCGGTATTTGAGGGGTACTCAATTTCAGAGTTTGTTGTTTCCTTCTACATCGTCTCTAGAGCTGCGTGCTTATAGCGATGCTGACTGGGCTGGTGATCCTAACGACCGAAAGTCTACTACGGGTTTTTGTATTTTCCTTGGAGACTCTCTTGTCTCATGGAAAAGCAAAAAGCAGGATGTTGTTTCTCGCTCATCTACAGAAGCTGAGTATCGTGCTATGGCAATTACTACATGTGAGGTCGTTTGGCTGCGTTGGTTACTGGCGGATATGGGTGTTAATGTTTCTCGGCCTACTCCTTTGTATTGTGATAATCAGAGTGCTATTCAAATTGCTCGTAACTCTGTTTTTCACGAGCGTACGAAACATATTGAGATTGACTGTCATTTGACTCGTCATCATTTTCGCATCGGAACCATATCACTGCCCTTTGTCTCGTCTACTATGCAGATTGCTGATATTTTTACGAAGGCTCATTCAACTTCTCGCTTCCGCTTCTTGGCTGACAAACTCTCAATGCTTGTTGCACTAGCATTGTGAGTTTGAAGGGGGATATTAGCATATATATTGTATTTTAATATAGTTGCATAGTTGGAGGGTTGCTTTTGTCATTATCTCATTTCTTGTTTATATATAGTCTTTTTATTGTTCATTGTAAGACATCACATTATAATCAATAAACCCTAGCCGTTTCTTGTAAACCCTAGCCTCTTTTTCTTATTGTTCATCAATTGCTATAATTGAGCATTACAATTTACAATCTGATTTTGATTTTTTTTTTTTTATCATCTTTGGGTTTCAATTGAGGTGTTAGTTAAAACTGAAAACAGAAGTGCTTGTTGTTGTTGATATAAATTTTGTATTTTTTTATAGTTCTTGTAGTCCTTTAGCTGGGACGATTATCAGCAGAAGGTTTCCTGCAAAATAAAAAAACTGAAAACAAGCAATTAGTCATATATGTTTGGGAGTTTTAGAAAATTTCGATATGTTAGTTGTTTCCTGCAATATATTTATGTTGAAAGTAGTTGAGAGTTTTAGCATGATTGATTAAATCTCGATTGATTTTTCTATTGATATGTTTCAACTGAATCGTCCCCATTACCTGTGCTGCGGTTGTGCATAAAAAAGTATAAATGCCAATTTTTGTCTGTATTTTGATAACATTAACTTCAGAGATGATTCTGAACTAATGTGATGTTTTAAATTATTACCGCTTTTTGAAAGAAGAGAAACACTTTGAAATTTGCTATCATCGAACTTTCTTTTCATATAGAAAACTAACATTAAGTTCTGTACGGTTTGAACTCATCACAATGCTGTACATGCTATGCTAATTAAGACGAATGATCACTAGGGAGCTGTGATTATAGAATAAATGCATGTGTTAAGGATATGGAGGATGTAAATATGGTCCTAGAACCCATTAATATGCACTTGGTAAGGGTCAATAAGGATCCATTTGTTAGGTAACAATAGTTGGTTTTGTATTTGGCTATTTGGTCCAATCAGTTTTTGTTGCTTTTGTTATTGAGTCTCAAACGTAACTCAATAAATATACCCTCTGCAATTATATTGCATAATGATTATGTTATTATTCTTTTTGATATTAAAGCTAAGAGCCAAGTCCGGGACGTGTTTTATCCCAACGAACCGTTGATGGCATCATCATTCATTGACATGGATGAAACTCAAGTAAGTTAAAGTTTAATGTTTTTGTTATGATAAACCTTAATATGTATAGTTTATTATGTTTAAATTCAAAGTCCGACACTTGTTTTAATATTATGTTTCTAAATTCATATATATATATATATATATATATATATATATATATATATATATATATATATATATATATATATATATATATATATATATATATATATATATATATATATATATATATATATATATATATAATTTAGTTTAGTCCTATTTCTTGCTACTATTTTTTTTATAGTTTAGTCCAATTATGCCATACAAATTCATAAAATAGAATCATCTCATCTGAAGGAATCAAATATAATGAGTACTGGGTATTGCATTTGTCACTAGGAATTGCATTTAACAATACAATGTGCAGACCAATTACCTGGAATGTTCTGTTGGACTCAACAACCAACATTTTTGAGCTGATTCACCAATTTCCCATCTCTTAAGACCTTCTTCCACCAACTTGTTTCTATTCTCTTGTTGAAATTTCCATAATTTTGTATGAACTTTGAACACCTTATAGAAGTATGTATCATACCTGATGCAAGACCACTTTGTCCATGCATTTCAGAGTAGGGGTGATTATGGGGTAGCCCATGCACCTGGTTAATTCTGCAAAAACAGCATAAAATTTTCGGTTTCCCCCACTTTTCGACACTTGTTTTAATATTATGTTTCTAAATTCATATATATATAATTTAGTTTAGTCCTATTTCTTGCTACTATTTTTTTTATTTTATAGTTTAGTCCTTTTAACATTATAAGACTTGATTAAACGTGGATTTAGTATGATGAGACATATGTTGAGGATACCCCTCGTGTGGTGCTTGATGATGATGATGATTTGGATTCGACTCAAAACAAAGAAGATCATGTCGAACAAACCAATAAAAGAAAAACGTCAATACAAAGAGAGGGCCGTGTGTTGGAAGTACTTTGATGTACTTTATAAAGTTGAAGATGACGGAGTCGAAAGGAAATATGCAAAATGTAAGTATTGCTTCGTGATTCTTAAAGCCAACCCAACTAGGAATGAAACTTCTAGTTTAAAGAAACATTATCCAACTTGTGATAAAAACCCCGAAAATAATATGAATGAACAAGGTACATTGCAATGTAAGAAAGAAGCTAGTGGTGAGGGAAGTGTGACTACATGGAAACATGATGAGAAAAGAATAAAAAGGCTTTATTAAATTTGTTTGGTGTGGGAGAACTACCATTTAAGTATGTTGAACATGAAGCTTTTATTGAGTATAGTAGTGCACTAAATGGAAAGGTTACTTTGTCGTCACGACATAAAATTAGTAGGGATGTTGCAAAGTACTATGTCGATGAAAGAAATAAATTGATTGATTACTTAAGTAGTCCAACAAATACAATACATTTGACTACGGACACTTGGACTAGCTCGTGTCAAAGGATCAACTACATGGTAGTCACGACTCATTTTATAGATGATAAATGGGTTTTGCACAAAAGAATTATTAATTTTAGACCCATTAATAGTCACAAGGGGGAGGATGTGGCCCGGGAGTTATTAGATTGCATATATGGTTGGGGGATTAAAAGTGTGATGAGTATGACAGTTGACAATGCATCTTCCAATGATAAGGCAATTGAGTTTTTGATCAAGAAATTGCCAAATATATACGATGGTGGCAAACATTTTCAAATAAGGTGCATGGCTCATATTCTCAATCTTATTGTCAAAGAAGGTTTGAAAGATAATAATCATCATGTAGAACGTGTTCAAAAGGCGGTAAGATATATAAGAAATTCTACACAAAGAATCACGATGTTTAGAAAGTGCATGATAGCTTGTGGTGTGGAATCGAAGAAGTTTTTGTGCGGTGATTGTCCTACACGGTGGAACTCGACTTACGAGTTGTTAAAAACTGCAATGGAGTTAAGAGAAGTGTTTCTCAAGTATGAACTTGAAGATAATTTTATTTCTATATGTTTATGTTTAGTAAGTTTGTCAAGATTGGTTACATATAGCTATTTTTTTGTGTTAGACAAATCATTTGGACGTGATGATATTAAAGCCCCGGATGATGAAGATTTTCAAGTTTGCAAAGGTATGGTGGACTTTCTCGAAAAATTTAAGGCTAAAACGGAGCTAGTTTCGGCAACTTCAAAACCGCTAGCACATCGTTTTTTTTAGAGAAATTCTAGATGTCGATAAACATTTACGGGATTGGGAAGCATCACCCCGATTTTGGATGATGGGTTTGGAAATGCGAAAGAAATATGACAAGTATCGGGGTGATTTTGAAAAGTTGAACGACTTTATGTATATTGCGGTTTTATTGGATCCGTCAATGAAATCTACCTTATTGAGACATGCATTTCGTAAGATCATTATGTACACGGTTACGGATGATAATCCCATGTCTACACAAGATATAGACAAGAAGGTTGCTTCTTTGATTCGGGATGTTGAAGATAAGATGGAAAATTTGTTTATAATCCACAAACAAAAGTTTGACAAGATCGAGTCTCATGCGTCTTCTCAAGAAGGTAGTAAAGAAGATGTTATTTGTTGTGATGACGACAATGATTTTTTTGATGAGTTTCTAAACGTGGAGGAAAACAACTCTTTTTCATTGGAGACAAAACTAAAAAGATATTTGAATGAGCCAATAACTCCTTACAATAAAGAGTTTGACATTCTTCGATGGTGGAAGCAAAATGCATTGCGTTTTCCGATCGTTTCTCGAATGGCCAAAGGTACGCTTTAAAGTATTTCTAGCACTTATTTACTTTTACAAATTACAAATTTATATATTATGTTGTTAGATGTTTTGGCAATTCAAATTTCGACTGTGGCATCGGAGTCTGCGTTTAGTACTAGCGGACGTGTTTTAGATCCGTATCGAACAAGTTTATCCACATCAATAGTTGAGGCTTTGGTTTGCACCCAAGATTGAGTTAGAAAATCAAGGAAACCAATTGTAGATGATGTTGACGATATTTTGAAAGACGATGACATAGCGATAGGTAATAAATTTCTATATATTTGTAGAAAATTTTTATCAAATCGTTGATTATACTAACTTTGTTTAATTTCTCATTTTTACTTGTTATATAGAGCTTGAAGAGGCGATGCGTGCTCGTGACGGAAAAGAAAAATGAAAATTGGCCACCGATAATTAAGATTTGATATTAGCGTCATTTGTTTTGATAGATATTTGTAACTTTAAAACGTTGAACTTATTGTTGTTTATGTTTTTTGTTGGTCTTTTGAACTATACAATTGGTTTAGCATTTTGTTATTCGGTATTCGGTATTCTTTATTCGGTATTCTATATTCGGTTTTCGGTTTTAAAAATTTCGGTATTCGGGATTAATATTTGGCAATGTATGTTTGGTATTTGGTATATTTTCCTTATTCGGTCCCAATACGTGACTGGCACCGAAAACCCGGTCCCAGCACCGGAACCGAACCGACACCATTTAACACTATATGGTTCAGTATTCGGTACCTTCAAAAATAGAAAATCGGTTTGGGTATTTTCGGGACCGGTACCGGTTCGGTCCGGTCCGGTCCGGAGCTCACCCCTACCAAACAGCGTAACATTAGTTCTGTAATTGATCAATAGATAAAGTTTATATTACTTCACAAGTTTCCCTCTTATTATGAAAAAAGCCAATATGTTTTTACGTTTTTTGCGTTTTCGACCCTTCATGTTATTTTTCTCCATAAAAAACATCAAGTTAACTTTTTTTCTTTTTGGTTTACTAAAATTTGGACATTAGACTCCGATTATAATTTATGAACCGGATTTTTAAAAACTAAAAAACTGGGTTCTAATGTCCAAATTCCACTCGAAAAAATTAACTTGAGTACTTTTATGAAAAAAAAAAACATGAATAGACGTAATGTAAAATTAATGAAAACACGTTAGTTTTTTCGTAATAAACCCTAAAAATAATAGAAAAATAACTCAAATTAGAATGATACCAATGCTACTGTATAAAGTATAAACCATTAGCCGACAAACCACTCACTGTAGCCGTAGGTTCGCCGCATAAGTGGCGTCAACACTCTCTCTATATAAACCAAAACCACTCTTTTAATCCAACAACTCATTCCAAAAACTCTCTTTAATGGCGCCATCATCGCAGGTGACTGTTCAACGTTCACCGTGGCACTCACCGGTGCCGTATCTTTTCGGAGGACTAGCTGCCATGATGGGTCTCATTGTTTTTGCTCTCTTGATCCTCGCCTGCTCTTACTGGAAACTCACCCGTAATTTACAGAACGAAGACGATCTAGACCGGGACCTTGAAACCGGAGATGTTAAACCTGAGAATAACAAAACGCCGATCGTTTTTGAAGACAAGTATCTTGTGATCATGGCCGGAGAAGATAAACCGACGTTTTTGGCAACACCAAGTTCTAGCAGAGCGTCGTCGTTTGGAAACAGTAGTTGCCGGAGCGGTTCAACGACGACGACAACTGTGAATGATTCGTGGAAGCCGGAGAAGGAGGATGATGGGAGCAGTGATCAGGTGGAAGTGAGCACTAGGGAGAGCCGTGAGTCTGCCGATGAGGGGTCTTAAAAAAGTAATAAAAAAAAAAAAAATTAATCGTTTTTGTAGAAAATTTTATTTTATAAAATTAAATATTAGGATTTAGTGTAGAAGAATCCGCGGACCACAGTTCTACACTAAGTCCTAATATTTTATTCTATCTGATAAAATTATAGAGCGTCGATTGATCTGAGTCGGATCTTGAGTCGTTATAGGGTGCACCGTAGATGTGATGGGGCGTTTTGTAGTTGATCATAGAGGGCAATCGCTTCTGTTTGATTGCCGATTTTTATTTGATCGTCGGGAACGTAGATAAAACTATTTGGAGAATTCGTATTTTTATCTGTCGATCTTTAATTTAAATAACATTTTTATCGTATATATCTAACGGTTATAAGCAGTTAAGTTTAAATAAAACTATATAATAAACTATATATTTCTAGAACTTAAAAACAAAGTAACATTTCACCGAGTGAATTTGTACGGAAAAAAACATGGAGCAAGTATGTGCATTTTGTAACAAATACATGAAGCTAATAACTAGTTATAATTGGTGCATTTGTTAACGATTAGTATACGTAAAGTGTTAGTCGAGAGTAAAAGATTCAAGTGCAGGATGTCGATTCAAAGTTAAATGGATTTGTTATATCGATCTATAAGTTCATTTGGTCACTAGCTCAAGTATGGGAGGAGGGTGGGTTAGTTGCTGCGAGTACGGATGGGGAAGCAATTAGGGTATTCATATCAATTTAAGTTGTTATTATTCTTATCAATTTGTTTTACGAAACAAACCTGAAACAAGCACAAACAAAAACACACGATATTTATGTGATTCGGTCTATGTGGCTTAATTACATCCATTGACATGAGTGACTATTCTTCTATTAGAGTTAAATAACGAGTACATCAATCCTACCTATCTGATACATTATATAGACGAACATCGAAAACCATAAATCACATGAATTATAATTAAAGCTTATCTTTTTGAAAATCACTTTCCAAGGCTTCAGACCGACTCTAAAAGGCTTATCTTTTTTAAAATCATTTTTGGGTTTTTCCCACTTTGTCGGGTCAAGCCGATACCACTCGGAATAACAATATTCGCGTCACCTTTCAACATAAAATAAACATAGAGAGAGTGTGAGAAGGAGAGAGGGGTAAATTAAGGGCATGATGGTAGGCGTGCAGTGGTAACAAGACGATAGCCGAGGGTTTGGATGAGGAGTGTGAAGTGTGGTGGGGGTGGTGTGGTGTGGTGGAATCGTAAAGTGTGGTGAGAGGGCCTTTACACAACTGGACCAGGTTTAGGTTTACAAAATCCTCTAACCAGTATATTTGGTTAACTATCCGAAATACAATTTTGATTCGGTTAACCATCCATGAACATCCCAACACTGCGCGTTGTCTTAGCTAAATTCAAGTATACATACAAGTGCATATGTTATTGATAGGGGTGATCAACGGTTTGGTTTATGGGTTCATTGGTTTCTTTGGTTGGGTTTCCTCGGTTTGAAATTGTTTTTATCCCAAACCACAAACCAAACCAAATTGGCCCTAAATTTTAACCAAGAAAATAAAGTTGCTTGCACGTCATCTTTGATCATAGAAGCTAACTGTCTTATCCCGTTGAATATCAAATTATTTTTGCCTTCCAAATAAACCTAATAATTCCTCCAATTGTTGCTTCAAAAAACATTCTGCTCCTCAAAGATTTTCCATTTTCCAGAATCAATTCCAAGAATCCATCTAAGTGTTGATGCTCGACAACTGAGATATTACACCAAGAAAGAAACCATCTTCAAATCTCATTACTTAAGCGCACGAATAGAATAAGTGATCCTCCGTTTCGACATCCGACGAACAAAAAGGACAAGAAACCACGGGAAGAGACATTCCCCTAGATGAAAGATTACCCTGAGTTGGAAGTCTCCTTAGCAACAATTTCCAAACAAAACAATTAATTCTAGGCGGCAACCAATTATTCCAAAAGCACTTATTAATTTCTCCATCGTAAGAGAAATTATCGATTAAAACTCTAAGTGATTTAACTGAAAGTTCACCAGAGGAATCTCCTTCCCATATCCAACTGTCATCCCCACTAGATAGCTTCACATTTTCCAGAAATAATTCTAAGTAAGAAACTAAACAATCTAGCCCTTCTTCAATGATATTTATATTCCAATCCCACGTAAAAGTCACCACGCCATTAGGGGCTTGAACCACTATCGATTGAATCGAGCAGTCTTTCATTAGATTCATGTTCAAAAAGGTCCGGGAATAAACATCAAAATGGGGTATTTCCCCACCACTTTTCTTTCGAAAACTTAACGGTTCTACCATCTCTAACAACACGTGAAAAAAGGTCATCACAATTTAAATTAAAAGAGTGAAGAGACAAACTTGCTTTCACAATGTTCAGCCACGTACCTGGAATTTTTCTGTCCGCCAAATTATCAGCTCGAGTTCCATTAATTTTACGAATTGCAACCACTACTTTTAGCTATAACGCATCCTTTTCTTTTCTAAAGTGCCACCACCATTTAAACAAGAGAGCCAGATTCACCGTTGTTAAAGATCCAATACCCAAGCCCCCAAATTTCTTAGGGGCAATAGTTTTTTCCAATTAACCCACGCTATCTTAGAATTCCCAGAAGAAGAAGTACCCCAAATAAATCGCCTCCTGATTTTGTCAATCATTTCTATGACTTTTACGGGGGCCTTGTACAAAGACATGAAATACAAAGGCAAACTTCCCATAATGAATTTACATAAAGTGACTCTCCCTCCAAATGAAATATTTTTGGCTTCCACAATGATAATTTCGTTGAATTTTATCAATAATTGGCTTCCAGTGATTCACCAATCCCATATTAGCTCCAATAGTTACTCCAAGGTAAGTAAATGTATTTTTGCTTCCCCACAATTAACATACGAAGCAAACGGTTGAACTTCACTATAAGACACTCCAATTCCATATACCTTGCTTTTCTGAAAATTAACTTTGAGGTCCGAAGCAAGATGGAAACAATTAAGGACCCTTTGAGATTCAAGATGTTAAGAGAGTCCCATTTACCGATGAAAAGAACATCATTGGCAAATAGTAAATGGGACAGGGCAGGACCATAGTTTAATTCCAGCAACAATATTATTGTTGACAGCTTCTGTCATCGCTATGTGAAGGCCTTCCATGACAATATTAAAGAGAAAAGGAGAAAGAGGATCCCCTTGCCTTAAGCCACGTGAAATCGTGAATTCCTTTGAAGGGAAACAATTTATTAAAATTGACGCCTTCGCCGAAGATAAACACCCATTGATCCAGTGCCTCCACTTGGGATCAAAATTCATTTGATCCAAAATTGAATCCAGGTACTTCCAACTCACAGAATCGAAAGTTTTCTGAAAATCCACTTTGAATGATAACAATTGATGTTTGAATTTCTTCCCCCAACTACACACTTCGTTCAAGGCCCATCAAGAATTTGACGACCTTTGATGTAAGTTGATTGCTCACCGTTAACCACTTTGCCCACCACCTTTTCAGTCTTTCCGCTAATAGTTTGGCAATAATTTTATATAAACAATCGATTAAACTAATAGGTCGATAATCTCTCATACACAAAGGATCTTTCACTTTGGGAAAAAGAGAAATGAAAGAAGCATTACATCCAGCCGAAATTTTGCCTTCTGTTTCAAATTTCCTTACCAGAGCAAGAATATCGGATTGAATAAAATTCTAGCAGTGTTTGAGAAATTTGAAAGTAAACCCATCTAGACCCGGAGCCTTATCACTGCCACATGCCCAAACTGCAGTTTTAATTTCAATTAAAGAAAAAGGTTCTACCAGAGACGAATTATCCACATCTGATATTTCTTGAAGAGGGGACTCTCAAACTTAGTACTATCCATACGAGCCTCCTTAAATTTGGAAGAAAAAAAATTGACCACTTCCTCACAAATTCTATTTGGATCATTGACCCAAACACCATCAATAGATAAGTCATTCATTCTATTTCGACAAAGATTAGCTTTGATGGTGCCATGAAAAAAGTTGGAATTTTCATCACCATCCACCACCCACTTTATTCTGTACTTGTGTTTTAGATCCACTGCTTTCGCATGGTCTCTTTCACAAATTTCTTTCTTCCAACTCTTTCTTTTCCCCAATTCCTCCACATTTAAAGATCTGGATTCAACAATTATTTCTTTTTCATCAATTTTCTTCTTGAGCATGCCAATCTCCAGCCTTTCTTTGTCCAAACCTCATGTTTCCGCTTTTTTAAAGCAAGTTTAACCGCTTTTAAATTCTTATAGAATTTCCTATCAGCTTTCCCATTGTCTTTCCATCAATTCCAAGCATTTTCCACAACAAAAATAAATTCTTTATGAAAAATCCAAGAATTAAATAACCGAAAAGGAATAGGGCCAAAATTGCACCCAAGCATGACAAGAGTAAGGGACAATGATCCGAGAATTCCCTGGCTAGACGGTGGCAGAAGCAGCATGCCATAATCAAGAAACTCCGAAGAGACAAAGATCCTGTCCAATTCACTAAGGTTAACCCCATCTTCACTTATCCAAATCAATCTCCGTCCATCGAAATTAATTCCGATATACCAGCCTCCGAAATGAAATTATTAAAATGATCAGCAGGAACCTGATAAAAAGAAGACCCTACCCTTTTGTCCTTCTTTCTTACTTCATTAAAGACACCCATGATAACCTAAATTCCATTATTGTGAATAATGATAGATTTTAGATTATTCCACAAGGAGTATCAAGACGATGCAGAACGAGGAGCATAAACATTGGCCACAAAAAGCAAAGAGTTAGTACCTTTTAGATGTCCGTTAATGATTAAGAAGTTGGGGCCTTTGATTAAATTTATTTTGAAGAAAGCCGAGGAATCCCACAGACTAAGTAAACCACTGGATCTTTCAATTGCCTCAACTGACTCAAATTCCAGCGAGTTGCTATTCCAAACATTATTAATCTTAATCTTCTCAGTATTAGAAAATTGAGTCTCCTGAATTGCCACGAAGTGAAAATTATGATTTTTTTTGTAATCTTTTTATCCAATTTAAGGAGACTCGTATGTATAGACCTAAGTTATGATGAATTTTGATTATTGATTTTCAAATATGCTTACATATAATTTTAAATTTAGTTTTATAATTTTCAAAATACATATACTCATAAATGTAATGAAAGCTTTTTGTTTCTCACATTAATATTTCATATTTGCAGTTAATAGGAATTAAAAGAATCAATTTTTTTTGCAAGCATAAATTATGATTTCTAATGATATAATATAATAATATTTCTTTTTCATATGATATCACTTTCTATCCTTTTGATAAAAAAAAAAAATTTAATCTATGCTATCAAAATAGATGGTTATTCACAATTAGCTCTTCTTATTTATAGATTTTTATTAATTGATATCAAATACACATATCAAATATGATGAATTGATATTTGAATTTAGGGGAAATTGCGCAAAAAACCTTTAAGTTGGATCAATTTTGTGATTAAAACCCTCAACCATTTTTCATTGCACAAAAAACCTCCAACCGGATAAAACTCTGTAAATTTGGGTTTTTTCAAAAAATCTGACTTGCAAACGGTTTAGCCGGTTGCAACTTGATGACGTGTAAAATTTTTAAATATATTTTTGCGTAAAAACCCCCCAACTTGTTTAGTTTTTTCAATTAAAACCCCAAATCATTTTTTATTGGATAAAAAACCTTCAACCAACAAAAATAATTAAAATTGAGTCTTCACTAATTGCATTTTGATGACACAGATATTAATTAAAATTTTATTTATTAAACAAATAATTCGTTTCCCAATTAAAACCCCACCCTCTAGGCTCTAGTGAACCTGACTGCTCTGGCTGATCATATTCAGAAGCTAAAATGGAACATAAATAAACGAAATTGAACATAAAGCCGAACCTAAAAATGCAACCCGTGAACACAGAACGAAATCGATTCCATCGGCACAATTGATGTTAAAATTCAAGATTAAGCGGCAAAAGTTAATCGAGCATACATACATACATAAACTAAATAGCATTGACCATTAAGAGGAGATATAGTAATCGGAGTTTCCAAAGGTAGAGGAGAAAACAAAAGGTAAATATGATTGTTGGTTAGAGGTGAGAAAAAAATAGTTAAGGGTTTTAATCGAAAAAGTCACCAATTTTGGGGTTCTATATGCAAAAATTCAGTTTAAAACTTATAAATGTAGTGCCACGTAGGCGTCACGTAAGTCGAGTTTGCCATGTGGACGCCACGTGTGTGTCATTTAAGCATATCAACCTATTATAACTGGTAATGTCATAATTTCACAAGATTTTATCAGTTAGAGGTTTTTTGTGCAATAAAAAATGGTTAGGAGTTTTAATCACAAAAATTGTCCAACTTTAGGGTTTTTTGCGCAAATTTCCCTTGAATTTACTATTAGTTTGCATTAACTTCACAAACTAATATCTTAATATGTACTACTTTAAAAAAACTTTGCTCACAATAAAATTTAACGTATTTTATTAATAATATATAGTAGTTATCAATACATTATAAATTAAATTGATATAACTTATTTAATTTACTCATTTAATTAATTTTTAAATTTAAATAGAAAACATAATTTAACTCCATTAATAAAAATCAATCCATATAAATAATTTAACTTTAACCACCTCCTAATTTAACATCAAAATTATTTAGAATGATTTATTTTATATTACACTAGTTTATGAACCCATATATTACGTGGATAAATTTTAAAACATAATTGGTTATATAATATATATGTAAATTTAAAATTAAACCATATAAATATTACTTATTATAAAAAATACAAGAAAAGTATAATTATTTATCAAAATATTATATCTATTTTTCTAAATATACGATGGTAGTTATTTTCAAAATATTTTATTTCTAAATTTGTGTATGTGTGTGAGTATATAATAAACATTAATTTAGATTTAACTTTGTTTATTTTTTTTAGAGTTTAGATTTAGATTAAATAAAAATTAACAAATATCAAATAAATAATGATGGTAAATAATATTATTAGATAATGTCAAATTGGATAGAATTAATTATCTATCAATATTTATAGATGTTAGAAATAACAAATTGTATTTATCTACTTTTATTATTTTATTTTAAAAATAATAAAATGTATTTAACTTTTTAGGTGGAACGTGTTGACGTCATGTAGCGTTTTGTGTTCTCCTTTATTATATGCATATATATATATATATATATATATATATATATATATATATATATATATATATATATATATATATATATATATATATATATATATATATGTGTGTGTGTGTGTGTGTGTGTGTGTGTATGTATATAGAATTAGGTTGTACCCTAATGTGAATGGTTATTCACATATATTTTTTTCGAATAGATATGTGTAAGAGAATATTAAGATTTTTTTTTCAAAAGAATCAACATCATAAATCTTGTGAATGGTAAAAAAAAATCATGTGAATGGTGTAAATGATCATTCACTTGGATGGCCATTTACATAAATATGCATTGAGCATTCACATAATTTTTAAGGACACAGAAAGTGTGAATGTATGTGAAATTCATTTATCATGCGTATAACATTAATTTAACATGGTTATGAGAAAAAAAATGTTAAATAGCTTTGTAAGGTTGGTACATTCGGGTGCACTTGATTTCGAGAGGTACGTCAGAAAGTCGCCCCCAATAGTTCGTCACTAATGCTCGGATGTCACCTCTAATACGTCGCTCCTATTGCCTAATGTTGCCTCTAATAAGTCGCCTCTAATGCCTTATTTTTAAATACAGATTCTGATTTCCTTTTAAAACCATAATTTTTTTAAAAATACAAACCTGCCATATAAAAATCATTCAAAAATAACAACAATATCAAAAACACAATATATTATAACTAAGTATCATTGCTAACTCAACAATAGCATCCAACAATATCATAATTAAGTCATTTTACACAAAAGAAGAAGAGTAAATAAACTATTTGTCACCGCCATCATCATCGTCCCCGTCATCCCCAGCATTCCTCTCGTTGTTGCCACTGATTGTTGCTTGGGTCGAGATTGATCTAAGCATGTCTTCTAGTCTAGCTCTAGACTCCGGATTACTAAGAAGCGAATCAAGATGATTCGTATCCTACACAAATTAATAAGTACAATAATTAACCAAAATGATATAAACTAACAATTAGCAAAGTATATATAGACTAAAAATCATAACGAGATAACTAGAAAACTAAAAAAATGATCGTATCAACATATATAAAACAACTATAAAATTATCAATCATCAAGCTACCAAACCATCAAGTTGCATATATAAACCAAACTACAAAACTACGATTTATCAAACTACTGAGCCATCAACATATATAAACCAAAGCGAAACGTTTCAAACTATCAACATATATAAATCAAGCTACAAAATTATCATTTATCAAACTACAAAACTATCAACATATATAAACTAAACTACAAAACTATGAATTATCAAAGTATCAAACGATCAACATATATAAACCGAAGCGAAACATTTCAAACTATCAACATATATAAACCAAACTACAAAATAATCATTTATCAAACTACAAAATTATCAACATGTATAAACTAAACTACAAAACTACAAATTATCAAACCATCAATATATATAAAGCAAAGCAAATTGTTTCAAACTATCAACATATATAAACTAAACTACAAACCTACGAATTATCAAACTATCAAACCATCAACATATATAAACCAAGCTACAAAATTACATGTGTTTCAAACTATCAATATATAAAAATCAAAGTACCAAAGTACTAGCATGCATTCATCAGTCTATAAGACTTTGAATTCAATTTAATTAACTAATTTTGCTAAATAAATACAAGAGTAAATTACTCTGTTGATCCTTTAAGTTTACCCATTATGACTGGTTCAGTCCTTTAACTTTTGAAATTACTCTGCTAATCCTTTAAATAGGAATTCTGAACACCAGTGGTCCTTTATTCATACAGAAAATGTTAAATGTTCTAGCATTTTTACAAACATCCATTTGAATAAAGGACCATTAGTGTTCAAAATTTTTCTTTAAAGGATTGTCAGGGTAATTTCAAAAGTTGAAGGACTGAACCAGTCATAATAGGTCAACTTAAAGGATCAACGGAGTAATTTACTCTAAATACAAAGAACTTACCTGTGTTTGTTGTGGGGACCGTAACTGCCCCTCAATATAACTATTAGCAGTCGATGATCCGGAAGCTTTACGGCTAACACCTTTTACATGTCCTCGTCTAGGACCCATTACCTTTTCAAAATTAGTCCGCTCGTCTATTGGGGCACCACTTACCAAGACATTCTGCATTTTTCAATGACGACTATATAAGATTAAATAAAAAATAATAACGTCGTTGTTTGTATCATTTTCATTTAATGCCCCCTTAACGTCGTTGATAACGTCAGCCATCTCGTTGTTGGGAGCTACGTCATCTACTACCGTACGAATTGTACTTTCACCATGATGGGTCTAGGTAAAATAATGTCGAAAGACACCATATCTTTCTATATGAAATTTCATTTGTAACAATGGTACAAAGATAGTATTTTGACATTTATGACACGCACATCTGATTAGACATCTGTTGTCGACATGTGCTTTGCATGTCTCGATAAAAGAGTCAAGTCCTTGCATGAATATAGGATCTTACGGTTTCGGATAGTACTCTAGCTTTTATCAAGAGGCATGATGCAACTGAAATTCGGATAGAACATTCACACATCCAGAGTAAACCGTAAATCAATGATTCAAAACGCAATCCCGAGACGAGAACAAAAAACCGGACAAAAGATAGAGTATTCGAAAGGGTAGGGGTGCGTTTAGTTACCGAAAATTTTCAAAATTTTCATCTCACTTTTCAACAAAACTGAAAACTTGTTTACTTAACAACAATTTCATAAATTTTCATTTCACTTTTTAAAATAACACTTTTCATATTTTCTCTCTTACTTTTCTATTATCTACCCTATTTCCTTATAATACTCTCTTTCTCTCTCCTACTTTTACATTACCTATCCTATTTTTTTATTTTATAATCACTTATCTTATTTTTTTAAAAACAGAAACTTCATCATCTAAACAAGTTTTCACTTTTCATAGAATCCCTTGTTTTTTCCTAAAAACTATAACTTGAAAACTGAAATTGAAAAATGACTAGTTTTCGTTAACTAAACGCAACCTAGGCTTCTAAACTCACTTTTTGAACACCTTACCTCATATGTGAATGCATATTGCACAAATGATCGTTTAAGAA